>JANJGN010001725.1:0-113463 GCA_026770705.1 Isurus oxyrinchus
ACATTGAAAAACAACAACAACCTCAACATTGAAAAACACCAACAAATTCAACAACAACCTCAACATTGAAAAACACCAACAAATTCAACAACAACCTCAACATTGAAAAACAACAACAACCTCAACATTGAAAAACACCAACAAATTCAACAACAACCTCAACATTGAAAAACAACAACAACCTCAGCATTGAAAAACACCAACAAATTCAACAACAACCTCAACATTGAAAAACACCAACAAATTCAACAACAACCTCAGCATTGAAAAACAACAACAACAACATTGAAAACATCAACAATTCAAAAACAACCTCAACATTGAAAAACAACAACAACCTCAACATTGAAAAACACCAACAAATTCAACAACAACTTCAACATTGAAAAACACCAACAATTCAACAACACCCTCGAAATTGAAAAACACCACCAACAAATTCAACAACAACCTCAACATTGAAAAACAATAACAATCTCAACATTGAAAACACCAACAAATTCAACAAAAACCTCAACATTGAAAAACAGCAACAACCTCAACATTGAAAAACACCAACAAATTCAACAACACCTCAACATTGAAAAACACCAACAAATCAACAACAACCTCAACATTGAAAAACACCAACAAATTCAACAACAAACTCAACATGAAAAACACCAACAAATTCAACAACAACCTCAACATTGAAAAACAACAACAACATCAACATTGAAATACACCAACAAATTCAACAACAACCTCAACATTGAAAAGCACCAACAAATTCAACAACAACCTCAACATTGAAAAACAACAACAAACTTAACATTGAAAAACACCAACAAATTCAACAACAACCTCAACATTGAAAAACAACAACAACCTCAACATTGAAAAACACCAACCAATTCAACAACAACCTCAACATAGAAAAACACCAACAAATTCAACAACAACCTCAACATTGAAAAACAACAACAACCTAAACATTGAAAAACACGAACAAATTCAACAATAACCTCAACATTGAAAAACAACAACAACCTCAACATTGAAAAACACCAACAAATTCAACAACAACCTCAACATTGAAAAACACCAACAAATTCAACAACAACCTCAACATTGAAAAACAACAACAACCTCAACATTGAAAAACACCAACAAATTCAACAACAACCTCAACATTGAAAAACAACAACAACCTCAGCATTGAAAAACACCAACAAATTCAACAACAACCTCAACATTGAAAAACACCAACAAATTCAACAACAACCTCAGCATTGAAAAACAACAACAACCTCAACATTGAAAAACACCAACAAATTCAACAACAACCTCAACATTGAAAAACAACAACAACCTCAACATTGAAAAACACCAACAAATTCAACAACAACTTCAACATTGAAAAACACCAACAAATTCAACAACAACCTCGAAATTGAAAAACACCAACAAATTCAACAACAACCTCAACATTGAAAAACAACAACAATCTCAACATTGAAAAACACCAACAAATTCAACAACAACCTCAACATTGAAAAACAGCAACAACCTCAACATTGAAAAACACCAACAAATTCAACAACAACCTCAACATTGAAAAACACCAACAAATTCAACAACAACCTCAACATTGAAAAACACCAACAAATTCAACAACAAACTCAACATTGAAAAACACCAACAAATTCAACAACAACCTCAACATTGAAAAACAACAACAACATCAACATTGAAAAACACCAACAAATTCAACAACAACCTCAACATTGAAAAGCACCAACAAATTCAACAACAACCTCAACATTGAAAAACAACAACAACCCCGACATTGAAAAACACCAACAAATTCAACAACAACCTCAACTTTGAAAAACAACAACAACCTCATCATGGAAAAACACCAACAAATTCAACATCAACCTCAACATTGAAAAACAACAACAACCTCAACATTGAAAAACACCAACAAATTCAACAATAACCTCAACATTGAAAAACAACAACAACCTCAACATTGAAAAACACCAACAAATTCAACAACAACCTCAACATTGAAAAACACCAACAATTCAACAACAACCTCAACATTGAAAAACAACAACAACCTCAACATTGAAAAACACCAACAAATTCAACAACAACCTCAACATTGAAAAACAACAACAACCTCAGCATTGAAAAACACCAACAAATTCAACAACAACCTCAACATTGAAAAACACCAACAAATTCAACAACAACCTCAGCATTGAAAAACAACAACAACCTCAACATTGAAAAACATCAACAAATTCAAAAACAACCTCAACATTGAAAAACAACAACAACCTCAACATTGAAAAACACCAACAAATTCAACAACAACTTCAACATTGAAAAACACCAACAAATTCAACAACAACCTCGAAATTGAAAAACACCAACAAATTCAACAACAACCTCAACATTTAAAAACGCCAAAAAATTCAACAACAACCTCAATATTGAAAAACAACAACCTGAACATTGAAAAACACCAACAAATTCAACAAAAAATTCAACTTTGAAAAACACCAAAAAATTCAACAACAACCCCGACATTGAAAAACACCAACAAATTCAACAACAACCTCAACTTTGAAAAACAACAACAACCTCATCATGGAAAAACACCAACAAATTCAACATCAACCTCAACATTGAAAAACAACAACAACCTCAACATTGAAAAACACCAACAAATTCAACAATAACCTCAACATTGAAAAACAACAACAACCTCAACATTGAAAAACACCAACAAATTCAACAACAACCTCAACATTGAAAAACACCAACAAATTCAACAACAACCTCAACATTGAAAAACAACAACAACCTCAACATTGAAAAACACCAACAAATTCAACAACAACCTCAACATTGAAAAACAACAACAACCTCAGCATTGAAAAACACCAACAAATTCAACAACAACCTCAACATTGAAAAACACCAACAAATTCAACAACAACCTCAGCATTGAAAAACAACAACAACCTCAACATTGAAAAACATCAACAAATTCAAAAACAACCTCAACATTGAAAAACAACAACAACCTCAACATTGAAAAACACCAACAAATTCAACAACAACTTCAACATTGAAAAACACCAACAAATTCAACAACAACCTCGAAATTGAAAAACACCACCAACAAATTCAACAACAACCTCAACATTGAAAAACAATAACAATCTCAACATTGAAAAACACCAACAAATTCAACAAAAACCTCAACATTGAAAAACAGCAACAACCTCAACATTGAAAAACACCAACAAATTCAACAACAACCTCAACATTGAAAAACACCAACAAATTCAACAACAACCTCAACATTGAAAAACACCAACAAATTCAACAACAAACTCAACATTGAAAAACACCAACAAATTCAACAACAACCTCAACATTGAAAAACAACAACAACATCAACATTGAAATACACCAACAAATTCAACAACAACCTCAACATTGAAAAGCACCAACAAATTCAACAACAACCTCAACATTGAAAAACAACAACAAACTTAACATTGAAAAACACCAACAAATTCAACAACAACCTCAACATTGAAAAACAACAACAACCTCAACATTGAAAAACACCAACCAATTCAACAACAACCTCAACATAGAAAAACACCAACAAATTCAACAACAACCTCAACATTGAAAAACAACAACAACCTAAACATTGAAAAACACGAACAAATTCAACAATAACCTCAACATTGAAAAACAACAACAACCTCAACATTGAAAAACACCAACAAATTCAACAACAACCTCAACATTGAAAAACACCAACAAATTCAACAACAACCTCAACATTGAAAAACAACAACAACCTCAACATTGAAAAACACCAACAAATTCAACAACAACCTCAACATTGAAAAACAACAACAACCTCAGCATTGAAAAACACCAACAAATTCAACAACAACCTCAACATTGAAAAACACCAACAAATTCAACAACAACCTCAGCATTGAAAAACAACAACAACCTCAACATTGAAAAACACCAACAAATTCAACAACAACCTCAACATTGAAAAACAACAACAACCTCAACATTGAAAAACACCAACAAATTCAACAACAACTTCAACATTGAAAAACACCAACAAATTCAACAACAACCTCGAAATGAAAAACACCAACAAATTCAACAACAACCTCAACATTGAAAAACAACAACAATCTCAACATTGAAAAACACCAACAAATTCAACAACAACCTCAACATTGAAAAACAGCAACAACCTCAACATTGAAAAACACCAACAAATTCAACAACAACCTCAACATTGAAAAACACCAACAAATTCAACAACAACCTCAACATTGAAAAACACCAACAAATTCAACAACAAACTCAACATTGAAAAACACCAACAAATTCAACAACAACCTCAACATTGAAAAACAACAACAACATCAACATTGAAAAACACCAACAAATTCAACAACAACCTCAACATTGAAAAGCACCAACAAATTCAACAACAACCTCAACATTGAAAAACAACAACAACCCCGACATTGAAAAACACCAACAAATTCAACAACAACCTCAACTTTGAAAAACAACAACAACCTCATCATGGAAAAACACCAACAAATTCAACATCAACCTCAACATTGAAAAACAACAACAACCTCAACATTGAAAAACACCAACAAATTCAACAATAACCTCAACATTGAAAAACAACAACAACCTCAACATTGAAAAACACCAACAAATTCAACAACAACCTCAACATTGAAAAACACCAACAAATTCAACAACAACCTCAACATTGAAAAACAACAACAACCTCAACATTGAAAAACACCAACAAATTCAACAACAACCTCAACATTGAAAAACAACAACAACCTCAGCATTGAAAAACACCAACAAATTCAACAACAACCTCAACATTGAAAAACACCAACAAATTCAACAACAACCTCAGCATTGAAAAACAACAACAACCTCAACATTGAAAAACATCAACAAATTCAAAAACAACCTCAACATTGAAAAACAACAACAACCTCAACATTGAAAAACACCAACAAATTCAACAACAACTTCAACATTGAAAAACACCAACAAATTCAACAACAACCTCGAAATTGAAAACACCAACAAATTCAACAACAACCTCAACATTTAAAAACGCCAAAAAATTCAACAACAACCTCAATATTGAAAAACAACAACCTGAACATTGAAAAACACCAACAAATTCAACAAAAAATTCAACTTTGAAAAACACCAAAAAATTCAACAACAACCCCGACATTGAAAAACACCAACAAATTCAACAACAACCTCAACTTTGAAAAACAACAACAACCTCATCATGGAAAAACACCAACAAATTCAACATCAACCTCAACATTGAAAAACAACAACAACCTCAACATTGAAAAACACCAACAAATTCAACAATAACCTCAACATTGAAAAACAACAACAACCTCAACATTGAAAAACACCAACAAATTCAACAACAACCTCAACATTGAAAAACACCAACAAATTCAACAACAACCTCAACATTGAAAAAACAACAACAACCTCAACATTGAAAAACACCAACAAATTCAACAACAACCTCAACATTGAAAAACAACAACAACCTCAGCATTGAAAAACACCAACAAATTCAACAACAACCTCAACATTGAAAAACACCAACAAATTCAACAACAACCTCAGCATTGAAAAACAACAACAACCTCAACATTGAAAAACATCAACAAATTCAAAAACAACCTCAACATTGAAAAACAACAACAACCTCAACATTGAAAAACACCAACAAATTCAACAACAACTTCAACATTGAAAAACACCAACAAATTCAACAACAACCTCGAAATTGAAAAACACCAACAAATTCAACAACAACCTCAACATTGAAAAACAATAACAATCTCAACATTGAAAAACACCAACAAATTCAACAAAAACCTCAACATTGAAAAACAGCAACAACCTCAACATTGAAAAACACCAACAAATTCAACAACAACCTCAACATTGAAAAACACCAACAAATTCAACAACAACCTCAACATTGAAAAACACCAACAAATTCAACAACAAACTCAACATTGAAAAACACCAACAAATTCAACAACAACCTCAACATTGAAAAACAACAACAACATCAACATTGAAATACACCAACAAATTCAACAACAACCTCAACATTGAAAAGCACCAACAAATTCAACAACAACCTCAACATTGAAAAACAACAACAAACTTAACATTGAAAAACACCAACAAATTCAACAACAACCTCAACATTGAAAAACAACAACCTCAACATTGAAAAACACCAACCAATTCAACAACAACCTCAACATAGAAAAACACCAACAAATTCAACAACAACCTCAACATTGAAAAACAACAACAACCTAAACATTGAAAAACACCAACAAATTCAACAACAACCTCAACATTGAAAAACAACAACCTCAACATTGAAAAACACCAACAATTCAACAACAACCTCAACATTGAAAAAACACCAACAAATTCAACAACAACCTCAACATTGAAAAACAACAACAACCTAAACATTGAAAAACACCAACAAATTCAACAACAACCTCAACATTGAAAAACAACAACAACCTCAACATTGAAAAACACCAACAAATTCAACAACAACCTCAACATTGAAAAACAACAACAACCTCAACATTGACAAACACCAACAAATACAACAACAACCTCAACATTTAAAAACACCAACAAATTCAACAACAACCTCAACATTGAAAACACCAACAAATTCAACAACAACCTCAACATTTAAAAACGCCAAAAAATTCAAAAACAACCTCAATATTGAAAAACAACAACCTCAACATTGAAAAATACCAACAAATTCAACAAAAAATTCAACATTGAGAAACACCAAAAAATTCAACAACAACCCCGACATTGAAAAACACCAACAAATTCAACAACAACCTCAAATTTGAAAAACAACAACAACCTCATCATGGAAAAACACCAACAAATTCAACAACAACCTCAACATTGAAAAACAGCAACATCCTCAAAATTGAAAAACACCAACAAATTCAACAACAACCTCAACATTGAAAAACACCAACAAATTCAACAACAACCTCAACATTGAAAAAGAACAACAAACTCAACATTGAAAAACACCAACAAATTCAACAACAACCTCAACATTGAAAAACACAACAACCTCAACATTGAAAAACATCAACAAATTCAACAATAACCTCAACATTGAAAAACAACAACAACCTCAAAACTGAAAAACACCAACAAATTCAACAACAACCTCAACATTGAAAAACACCAACAAATTCAACAACACCCTCAACATTGAAAAACAACAACAACCTCAACATTGAAAAACACCAACAAATACAACAACAACATCAACATTGAAAAACAACAACAACCTCAACATTGAAAAACACCAACAAATTCAACAACAACCTCAACATTGAAAAACACCAACAAATTCAACAACAACCTCGGCATTGAAAAACAACAACAACCTCAACATTGAAAAACACCAACAAATTCAACAACAACCTCAACATTGAAAAACAACAACAACCTCAACATTGATAAACACCAACAAATCCAACAACAACTTCAACATTGAAAAACACCAACAAATTCAACAACAACCTCGAAATTGAAAAACACCAACAAATACAACAACAACCTCAACATTGAAAAACAACAACAACCTCAACATTGACAAACACCAACAAATTCAACAACAACCTCAACATTTAAAAATACCAACAAATTCAAAAACAACCTCAACATTGAAAACACCAAAAAATTCAACAACAACCTCAACATTTAAAAACGCCAAAAAATTGAACAACAACCTCAACATTGAAAAACAACAAGCTCAACATTGAAAAACACCAACAAATTCAACAAAAAATTCAACATTGAAAAACACCAACAAATTCAACAACAACCCCGACATTGAAAAGCACCAACAAATTCAACAACAACCTCAACTTTGAAAAACAACAACATCCTCAAAATTGAAAAACACCAACAAATTCAACAACAACCCCAACATTTAAAAACAACAACCTCAACATTGAAAAACACCAACAAATTCAACAACAACCTCAACATTGAAAAACACCAACAAACTCAACAACAACCTCAACATTGAAAAACAACAACAACCTCAACATTGAAAAACACCAACAAATTCAACAACAACCTCAACATTGAAAAACACCAACAAATTCAACAACAACCTCAACATTGAAAAACACCAATAACCTCAACATTGAAAAACACCAACAAATTCAACAACAACCTCAACATTGAACAACACCAACAAACTCAACAACAACCTCAACATTGAAATTCAACAACAACCTCAACATTGAAAAACAACAACAAGCTCAACATTGAAAAACACCAACACATTCAACAACAACCTCAACATTGAAAAGCACCAACAAATTCAACAACAACCTCAACATTGAAAAACAACAACAACCTCAACATTGAAAAACACCAACAAATTCAACAACAACCTCAACATTGAAAAACAACAACAACCTAAGCATTGAAAAACACCATCAAATTCAACAACAACCTCAACATTGAAAAACACCAACAAATTCAACAACAACCTCAGCATTGAAAAACAACAACAACCTCAACATTGAAAAACACCAACAAATTCAACAACAACCTCAACATTGAAAAACAACAACAACCTCAACATTGAAAAACACCAACAAATTCAACAACAACTTCAACATTGAAAAACACCAACAAATTCAACAACAACCTCGAAATTGAAAAACACCAACAAATTCAACAACAACCTCAACATTGAAAAACAACAACAATCTCAACATTGAAAAACACCAACAAATTCAACAACAACCTCAACATTGAAAAACAGCAACAACCTCAACATTGAAAAACACCAACAAATTCAACAACAACCTCAACATTGAAAAACACCAACAAATTCAACAACAACCTCAACATTGAAAAACACCAACAAATTCAACAACAAACTCAACATTGAAAAACACCAACAAATTCAAAACAACCTCAACATAGAAAAACACCAACAAATTCAACAACAACCTCAACATTGAAAAACAACAACAACCTCAACATTGAAAAACACCAACAAATTCAACAACAACCTCAACATTGAAAAACACCAACAAATTCAACAGCAACCTCAGCATTGAAAAACAACAACAACTTCAACATTGAAAAACACCAACAAATTCAACAACAACCTCAACATTGAAAAACAACAACAACCTCAACATTGACAAACACCAACAAATACAACAACAACCTCAACATTTAAAAACACCAACAAATTCAACAACAACCTCAACATTGAAAACACCAACAAATTCAACAAAAAATTCAACATTGAAAAACACCAAAAAATTCAACAACAACCCCGACATTGAAAAACACCAACAAATTCAACAACAACCTCAACTTTGAAAAACAACAACAACCTCATCATGGAAAAACACCAACAAATTCAACAACAACCTCAACATTGAAAAACAACAACAACCTCAACATTGAAAAACAACAACAAATTCAAAAACAACCTCAATATTGAAAAACAACAACAAACTCAACATTGAAAAACACCAACAAATTCAACAACAACCTCAGCATTGAAAAACAACAACAACCTCAACATTGAAAAACACCAACAAATTCAACAACAACCTCAACATTGAAAAACAACAACAACCTCAACATTGAAAAACACCAACAAATTCAACAACAACTTCAACATTGAAAAACACCAACAAATTCAACAACAACCTCGAAATTGAAAAACACCAACAAATTCAACAACAACCTCGAAATTGAAAAACACCAACAAATACAACAACAACCTCAACATTGAAAAACAACAACAACCTCAACATTGACAAACACCAACAAATTCAACAACAACCTCAACATTTAAAAATACCAACAAATTCAAAAACAACCTCAACATTGAAAACACCAAAAAATTCAACAACAACCTCAACATTTAAAAACGCCAAAAAATTGAACAACAACCTCAACATTGAAAAACAACAAGCTCAACATTGAAAAACACCAACAAATTCAACAAAAAATTCAACATTGAAAAACACCAACAAATTCAACAACAACCCCGACATTGAAAAGCACCAACAAATTCAACAACAACCTCAACTTCAACTTTGAAAAACAACAACATCCTCAAATTGAAAAACACAACAAATTCAACAACAACCCCAACATTTAAAAACAACAACCTCAACATTGAAAAACACCAACAAATTCAACAACAACCTCAACATTGAAAAACACCAACAAACTCAACAACAACCTCAACATTGAAAAACAACAACAACCTCAACATTGAAAAACACCAACAAATCAACAACAACCTCAACATTGAAAAACACCAACAAATTCACAACAACCTCAACATTGAAAAACACCAATAACCTCAACATTGAAAAACACCAACAAATTCAACAACAACCTCAACATTGAAAAACACAACAAACTCACAACAACCTCAACATTGAAATTCAACAACAACCTGAAAAACAACAACAAGCTCAACATTGAAAAACACCAACAAATTCAACAACAACCTCAACATTGAAAAGCACCAACAAATTCAACAACAACCTCAACATTGAAAAACAACAACAACCTCAACATTGAAAAACACCAACAAATTCAACAACAACCTCAACATTGAAAAACAACAACAACCTCAGCATTGAAAAACACCATCAAATTCAACAACAACCTCAACATTGAAAAACACCAACAAATTCAACAACAACCTCAGCATTGAAAAACAACAACAACCTCAACATTGAAAAACACCAACAAATTCAACAACAACCTCAACATTGAAAAACAACAACAACCTCAACATTGAAAAACACCAACAAATTCAACAACAACTTCAACATTGAAAAACACCAACAAATTCAACAACAACCTCGAAATTGAAAAACACCAACAAATTCAACAACAACCTCAACATTGAAAAACAACAACAATCTCAACATTGAAAAACACCAACAAATTCAACAACAACCTCAACATTGAAAAACAGCAACAACCTCAACATTGAAAAACACCAACAAATTCAACAACAACCTCAACATTGAAAAACACCAACAAATTCAACAACAACCTCAACTTTGAAAAACACCAACAAATTCAACAACAAACTCAACATTGAAAAACACCAACAAATTCAAAACAACCTCAACATAGAAAAACACCAACAAATTCAACAACAACCTCAACATTGAAAAACAACAACAACCTAAACATTGAAAAACACCAACAAATTCAACAACAACCTCAACATTGAAAAACAACAACAACCTCAACATTGAAAAACACCAACAAATTCAACAACAACCTCAACATTGAAAAACACCAACAAATTCAACAGCAACCTCAGCATTGAAAAACAACAACAACTTCAACATTGAAAAACACCAACAAATTCAACAACAACCTCAACATTGAAAAACAACAACAACCTCAACATTGACAAACACCAACAAATACAACAACAACCTCAACATTTAAAAACACCAACAAATTCAACAACAACCTCAACATTGAAAACACCAACAAATTCAACAAAAAATTCAACATTGAAAAACTCCAAAAAATTCAACAACAACCCCGACATTGAAAAACACCAACAAATTCAACAACAACCTCAACTTTGAAAAACAACAACAACCTCATCATGGAAAAACACCAACAAATTCAACAACAACCTCAACATTGAAAAACAACAACAACCTCAACATTGAAAAACAACAACAAATTCAAAAACAACCTCAATATTGAAAAACAACAACAAACTCAACATTGAAAAACACCAACAAATTCAACAACAACCTCAGCATTGAAAAACAACAACAACCTCAACATTGAAAAACACAAACAAATTCAACAACAACCTCAACATTGAAAAACAACAACAACCTCAACATTGAAAAACACCAACAAATTCAACAACAACTTCAACATTGAAAAACACCAACAAATTCAACAACAACCTCGAAATTGAAAAACACCAACAAATTCAACAACAACCTCAACATTGAAAAACAACAACAATCTCAACATTGAAAAACACCAACAAATTCAACAACAACCTCAACATTGAAAAACAGCAACAACCTCAACATTGAAAAACACCAACAAATTCAACAACAACCTCAACATTGAAAAACACCAACAAATTCAACAACAACCTCAACATTGAAAAACACCAACAAATTCAACAACAAACTCTGCATTGAAAAACACCAACAAATTCAACATCAACCTCAACATTGAAAAACAACAACAACATCAACATTGAAAAACACCAACAAATTCAACAACAACCTCAACATTGAAAAGCACCAACAAATTCAACAACAACCTCAACATTGAAAAACAACAACAACCTCAACATTGAAAAACACCAACAAATTCAACAACAACCTCAACAGTGAAAAACAAAAACAACCTCAACATTGAAAAACACCAACAAATTCAACAACAACCTCAACATTGAAAAACAACAACAAACTTAACATTGAAAAACACCAACAAATTCAACAACAACCTCAACATTGAAAAACAACAACTACCTCAACATTGAAAAACACCAACCAATTCAACAACAACGTCAACATAGAAAAACACCAACAAATTCAACAACAACCTCAACATTGAAAAACAACAACAACCTAAACATTGAAAAACACCAACAAATTCAACAACAACCTCAACATTGAAAAACAACAACAACCTCAACATTGAAAAACACCAACAAATTCAACAACAACCTCAACATTGAAAAACACCAACAAATTCAACAACAACCTCAGCATTGAAAAACAACAACAACCTCAACATTGAAAAACACCAACAAATTCAACAACAACCTCAACATTGAAAAACAACAACAACCTCAACATTGACAAACACCAACAAATACAACAACAACCTCAACATTTAAAACACCAACAAATTCAACAACAACCTCAACATTGAAAACACCAACAAATTCAACAAAAAATTCAACATTGAAAAACACCAAAAAATTCAACAACAACCGCGACATTGAAAAACACCAACAAATTCAACAACAACCTCAACTTTGAAAAACAACAACAACCTCATCATGGAAAAACACCAACAAATTCAACAACAACCTCAACATTGAAAAACAACAACAACCTCAACATTGAAAAACACCAACAAATTCAACAACAACCTCAACATTGAAAAACAACAACAAACTCAACATTGAAAAACACCAACAAATTCAACAACAACCTCAACATTGAAAAACAACAACAACCTCAACATTGAAAAACACCAACAAATTCAACAATAACCTCAACATTGAAAAACAACAACAACCTCAACCTTGAAAAACACCAACAAATTCAACAACAACCTCAACATTGAAAAACACCAACAAATTCAACAACAACCTCAACATTGAAAAACAACAACAACCTCAACATTGAAAAACACCAACAAATTCAACAACAACCTCAACATTGAAAAACAACAGCAACCTCAGCATTGAAAAACACCAACAAATTCAACAACAACCTCAACATTGAAAAACACCAACAAATTCAACAACAACCTCAGCATTGAAAAATAACAACAACCTCAACATTGAAAAACACCAACAAATTCAACAACAACCTCAACATTGAAAAACAACAACAACCTCAACATTGAAAAACACCAACAAATTCAACAACAACTTCAACATTGAAAAACACCAACAAATTCAACAACAACCTCGAAATTGAAAAACACCAACAAATTCAACAACAACCTCAACATTGAAAAACAACAACAATCTCAACATTGAAAAACACCAACAAATTCAACAACAACCTCAACATTGAAAAACAGCAACAACCTCAACATTGAAAAACACCAACAAATTCAACAACAACCTCAACATTGAAAAACACCAACAAACTCAACAACAACCTCAACATTGAAAAACAACAACAACCTCAACGTTGAAAAACACCAACAAATTCAACAACAACCTCAACATTGAAAAACACAAACAAATTCAACAGCAACCTCAACATTGAAAAACACCAATAACCTCAACATTGAAAAACACCAACAAATTCAACAACAACCTCAACATTGAAAAGCAAGAACAACCTCAACATTGAAAAACACCAACAAATTCAACAACAACCTCAACATTGAAAAACAACAGCAAACTCAACATTGATAAACACCAACAAATTCAACAACAACCTCAACATTGAAAAAAAAACACCCTCAACATTGAAAAACACCAACAAATTCAACAACAACTTCGACATTGAAAAACACCAACAAGTTCAACAACAACCTCAACATTGACAAACAACAACAACCTCAACATTGAAAAACACCAACAAATTCAACAACAACCTCAACATTAAAAACAACAACAACCTCAACATTGAAAAACACCAACAAATTCAACAACAACCTCAACATTGAAAAACACCAACAACCTCAACATTGAAAAACACCATCAAATTCAACAACAACCTCAACATTGAAAAACACCAACAACCTCAAAATTGAAAAAACACCAACAAATTCAACAACAACCTCAACATTTAAAAACAACAACAACCTCAACATTGAAAAACACCAACAAATTCAACAACAACCTCAACATTGAAAAACACCAACAAATTCAACAACAACCTCAACATTGAAAAACACCAACAAACTCAACAACAACCTCAACATTGAAAAACAACAACAACCTCAACATTGAAAAACACCAACAAATTCAACAACCACCTCAACATTGAAAAACACCAACAAATTCAACAACAACCTCAACATTGAAAAACACCAACAAATTCAACAACAACCTCAACATTGAAAAACAACAACAACCTCAACATTGAAAAACACCAACAAATTCAACAACAACCTCAACATTGAAAAACAACAACCACCTCAACATTGAAAAACACCAACAAATTCAACAACAACCTCAACATTGAAAAACAACAACAAACTCAACATTGAAAAACACCAACAAATTCAACAACAACCTCAACATTGAAAAACAACAACAACCTCAACATTGAAAAACACCAACAAATTCAACAATAACCTCAACATTGAAAAACAACAACAACCTCAACATTGAAAAACACCAACAAATTCAACAACAACCTCAACATTGAAAAACAACAACAAACTCAACATTGAAAAACACCAACAAATTCAACAACAACCTCAACATTGAAAAACAACAACAACCTCAACATTGAAAAACACGAACAAATTCAACAATAACCTCAACATTGAAAAACAACAACAACCTCAACATTGAAAAACACCAACAAATTCAACAACAACCTCAACATTGAAAAACACCAACAAATTCAACAACAACCTCAACATTGAAAAACAACAACAACCTCAACATTGAAAAACACCAACAAATTCAACAACAACCTCAACGTTGAAAAACAACAACAACCTCAGCATTGAAAAACACCAACAAATTCAACAACAACCTCAACATTGAAAAACACCAACAAATTCAACAACAACCTCAGCATTGAAAAACAACAACAACCTCAACATTGAAAAACACCAACAAATTCAACAACAACCTCAACATTGAAAAACAACAACAACCTCAACATTGAAAAACACCAACAAATTCAACAACAACTTCAACATTGAAAAACACCAACAAATTCAACAACAACCTCGAAATTGAAAAACACCAACAAATTCAACAACAACCTCAACATTGAAAAACAACAACAATCTCAACATTGAAAAACACCAACAAATTCAACAACAACCTCAACATTGAAAAACAGCAACAACCTCAACATTGAAAAACACCAACAAATTCAACAACAACCTCAACATTGAAAAACACCAACAAATTCAACAACAACCTCAACATTGAAAAACACCAACAAATTCAACAACAAACTCAACATTGAAAAACACCAACAAATTCAACAACAACCTCAACATTGAAAAACAACAACAACATCAACATTGAAAAACACCAACAAATTCAACAACAACCTCAACATTGAAAAGCACCAACAAATTCAACAACAACCCAACATTGAAAAACAACAACAACCTCAACATTGAAAAACACCAACAAATTCAACAACAACCTCAACAGTGAAAAACAAAAACAACCTCAACATTGAAAAACACCAACAAATTCAACAACAACCTCAACATTGAAAAACAACAACAAACTTAACATTGAAAAACACCAACAAATTCAACAACAACCTCAACATTGAAAAACAACAACAACCTCAACATTGAAAAACACCAACCAATTCAACAACAACCTCAACATAGAAAAACACCAACAAATTCAACAACAACCTCAACATTGAAAAACAACAATAACCTAAACATTGAAAAACACCAACAAATTCAACAACAACCTCAACATTGAAAAACAACAACAACCTCAACATTGAAAAACACCAACAAATTCAACAACAACCTCAACATTGAAAAACACCAACAAATTCAACAACAACCTCAGCATTGAAAAACAACAACAACCTCAACATTGAAAAACACCAACAAATTCAACAACAACCTCAACATTGAAAAACAACAACAACCTCAACATTGACAAACACCAACAAATACAACAACAACCTCAACATTTAAAAACACCAACAAATTCAACAACAACCTGAACATTGAAAACACCAACAAATTCAACAACAACCTCAACATTTAAAAACGCCAAAAAATTCAACAACAACCTCAATATTGAAAAACAACAACCTCAACATTGAAAAACACCAACAAATTCAACAAAAAATTGAACATTGAAAAACACCAAAAAATTCAACAACAACCCCGACATTGAAAAACACCAACAAATTCAACAACAACCTCAACTTTGAAAAACAACAACAACCTCATCATGGAAAAACACCAACAAATTCAACAACAACCTCAACATTGAAAAACAACAACAACCTCAACATTGAAAAACACCAACAAATTCAACAACAACCTCAACATTGAAAAACAACAACAAACTCAACATTGAAAAACACCAACAAATTCAACAACAACCTCAACATTGAAAAACAACAACAACCTCAACATTGAAAAACACCAACAAATTCAACAATAACATCAACATTGAAAAACAACAACAACCTCAACATTGAAAAACACCAACAAATTCAACAACAACCTCAACATTGAAAAACACCAACAAATTCAACAACAACCTCAACATTGAAAAACAACAACAACCTCAACATTGAAAAACACCAACAAATTCAACAACAACCTCAACATTGAAAAACAACAACAACCTCAGCATTGAAAAACACCAACAAATTCAACAACAACCTCAACATTGAAAAACACCAACAAATTCAACAACAACCTCAGCATTGAAAAACAACAACAACCTCAACATTGAAAAACATCAACAAATTCAAAAACAACCTCAACATTGAAAAACAACAACAACCTCAACATTGAAAAACACCAACAAATTCAACAACAACTTCAACATTGAAAAACACCAACAAATTCAACAACAACCTCGAAATTGAAAAACACCAACAAATTCAACAACAACCTCAACATTGAAAAACAACAACAATCTCAACATTGAAAAACACCAACAAATTCAACAACAACCTCAACATTGAAAAACAGCAACAACCTCAACATTGAAAAACACCAACAAATTCAACAACAACCTCAACATTGAAAAACACCAACAAATTCAACAACAACCTCAACATTGAAAAACACCAACAAATTCAACAACCAACTCAACATTGAAAAACACCAACAAATTCAACAACAACCTCAACATTGAAAAACAACAACAACATCAACATTGAAAAACACCAACAAATTCAACAACAACCTCAACATTGAAAAGCACCAACAAATTCAACAACAACCTCAACATTGAAAAACAACAACAAACTTAACATTGAAAAACACCAACAAATTCAACAACAACCTCAACATTGAAAAACTACAAGAACCTCAACATTGAAAAACACCAACCAATTCAACAACAACCTCAACATAGAAAAACACCAACAAATTCAACAACAACCTCAACATTGAAAAACAACAACAACCTAAACATTGAAAAACACCAACAAATTCAACAACAACCTCAACATTGAAAAACAACAACAACCTCAACATTGAAAAACACCAACAAATTCAACAACAACCTCAACATTGAAAAACACCAACAAATTCAACAACAACCTCAACATTGAAAAACAACAACAACTTAAACATTGAAAAACACCAACAAATTCAACAACAACCTCAACTTTGAAAAACAACAACAACCTCAACATTGAAAAACACCAACAAATTCAACAACAACCTCAACATTGAAAAACAACAACAACCTCAACATTGACAAACACCAACAAATACAACAACAACCCCAACATTTAAAAACACCAACAAATTCAACAACAACCTCAACATTGAAAACACCAACAAATTCAACAACAACCTCAACATTTAAAAACGCCAAAAAATTCAACAACAACCTCAATATTGAAAAACAACAACATCAACATTGAAAAACACCAACAAATTCAACAAAAAATTCAACATTGAAAAACACCAAAAAATTCAACAACAACCCCGACATTGAAAAACACCAACAAATTCAACAACAACCTCAACTTTGAAAAACAACAACAACCTCATCATGGAAAAACACCAACAAATTCAACAACAACCTCAACATTGAAAAACAGCAACATCCTCAAAATTGAAAAACACCAACAAATTCAACAACAACCTCAACATTGAAAAACACCAACAAATTCAACAACAACCTCAACATTGAAAAAGAACAACAAACTCAACATTGAAAAACACCAACAAATTCAACAACAACCTCAACATTGAAAAACAACGACAACCTCAACATTGAAAAACACCAACAAATTCAACAATAACCTCAACATTGAAAAACAACAACAACCTCAACACTGAAAAACACCAACAAATTCAACAACAACCTCAACATTGAAAAACACCAACAAATTCAACAACACCCTCAACATTGAAAAACAACAACAACCTCAACATTGAAAAACACCAACAAATTCAACAACAACCTCAACATTGAAAAACAACAACAACCTCAACATTGAAAAACACCAACAAATTCAACAACAACCTCAACATTGAAAAACACCAACAAATTCAACAACAACCTCGGCATTGAAAAACAACAACAACCTCAACATTGAAAAACACCAACAAATTCAACAACAACCTCAACATTGAAAAACAACAACAACCTCAACATTGAAAAACACCAACAAATCCAACAACAACTTCAACATTGAAAAACACCAACAAATTCAACAACAACCTCGAAATTGAAAAACACCAACAAATACAACAACAACCTCAACATTGAAAAACAACAACAACCTCAACATTGACAAACACCAACAAATTCAACAACAACCTCAACATTTAAAAATACCAACAAATTCAAAAACAACCTCAACATTGAAAACACCAAAAAATTCAACAACAACCTCAACATTTAAAAACGCCAAAAAATTCAACAACAACCTCAACATTGAAAAACAACAAGCTCAACATTGAAAAACACCAACAAATTCAACAAAAAATTCAACATTGAAAAACACCAACAAATTCAACAACAACCCCGACATTGAAAAACACCAACAAATTCAACAACAACCTCAACTTTGAAAAACAACAACATCCTCAAAATTGAAAAACACCAACAAATTCAACAACAACCCCAACATTTAAAAACAACAACCTCAACATTGAAAAACACCAACAAATTCAACAACAACCTCAACATTGAAAAACACCAACAAACTCAACAACAACCTCAACATTGAAAAACAACAACAACCTCAACATTGAAAAACACCAACAAATTCAACAACAACCTCAACATTGAAAAACACCAACAAATTCAACAACAACCTCAACATTGAAAAACACCAATAACCTCAACATTGAAAAACACCAACAAATTCAACAACAACCTCAACATTGAAAAACACCAACAAACTCAACAACAACCTCAACATTGAAATTCAACAACAACCTCAACATTGAAAAACACCAACAAATTCAACAACAACCTCAACATTGAAAAACACCAACAAACTCAACAACAACCTCAACATTGAAAAACAACAACAACCTCAACATTGAAAAACACCAACAAATTCAACAACAACCTCAACATTGAAAAACACCAACAAATTCAACAACAACCTCAACATTGAAAAACACCAATAACCTCAACATTGAAAAACACCAACAAATTCAACAACAACCTCAACATTGAAAAACAACAACAACCTCAACATTGAAAAACACCAACAAATTCAACAACAACCTCAACATTGAAAAAAAAACAACCTCAACATTGAAAAACACCAACAAATTCAACAACAACTTCAACATTGAAAAACACCAACAAGTTCAACAACAACCTCAACATTGAAAAACAACAACAACCTCAACATTGAAAAACGCCAACAAATTCAACAACAACCTCAACATTAAAAACAACAACAACCTCAACATTGAAAAACACCAACAAATTCAACAACAACCTCAACATTGAAAAACACCAACAACCTCAACATTGAAAAACACCATCAAATTCAACAACAACCTCAACATTGAAGAACACCAACAACTTCAAAATTGAAAAAACACCAACAAATTCAACAACAACCTCAACATTTAAAAACAACAACAACCTCAACATTGAAAAACACCAACAAATTCAACAACAACCTCAACATTGAAAAACACCAACAAATTCAACAACAACCTCAACATTGAAAAACACCAACAAACTCAACAACAACCTCAACATTGAAAAACAACAACAACCTCAACATTGAAAAACAACAACAACCTCAGCATTGAAAAACACCAACAAATTCAACAACAACCTCAACATTGAAAAACACCAACAAATTCAACAACAACCTCAGCATTGAAAAACAACAACAACCTCAACATTGAAAAACATCAACAAATTCAAAAACAACCTCAACATTGAAAAACAACAACAACCTCAACATTGAAAAACACCAACAAATTCAACAACAACTTCAACATTGAAAAACACCAACAAATTCAACAACAACCTCGAAATTGAAAAACACCAACAAATTCAACAACAACCTCAACATTGAAAAACAACAACAATCTCAACATTGAAAAACACCAACAAATTCAACAACAACCTCAACATTGAAAAACAGCAACAACCTCAACATTGAAAAACACCAAGAAATTCAACAACAACCTCAACATTGAAAAACACCAACAAATTCAACAACAACCTCAACATTGAAAAACACCAACAAATTCAACAACCAACTCAACATTGAAAAACACCAACAAATTCAACAACAACCTCAACATTGAAAAACAACAACAACATCAACATTGAAAAACACCAACAAATTCAACAACAACCTCAACATTGAAAAGCACCAACAAATTCAACAACAACCTCAACATTGAAAAACAACAACAAACTTAACATTGAAAAACACCAACAAATTCAACAACAACCTCAACATTGAAAAACTACAAGAACCTCAACGTTGAAAAACACCAACCAATTCAACAACAACCTCAACATAGAAAAACACCAACAAATTCAACAACAACCTCAACATTGAAAAACAACAACAACCTAAACATTGAAAAACACCAACAAATTCAACAACAACCTCAACATTGAAAAACAACAACAACCTCAACATTGAAAAACACCAACAAATTCAACAACAACCTCATCATTGAAAAACACCAACAAATTCAACAACAACCTCAACATTGAAAAACAACAACAACCTAAACATTGAAAAACACCAACAAATTCAACAACAACCTCAACTTTGAAAAACAACAACAACCTCAACATTGAAAAACACCAACAAATTCAACAACAACCTCAACATTGAAAAACAACAACAACCTCAACATTGACAAACACCAACAAATACAACAACAACCTCAACACTTAAAAACACCAACAAATTCAACAACAACCTCAACATTGAAAACACCAACAATTTCAACAACAACCTCAACATTTAAAAACGCCAAAAAATTCAACAACAACCTCAATATTGAAAAACAACAACATCAACATTGAAAAACACCAACAAATTCAACAAAAAATTCAACATTGAAAAACACCAAAAAATTCAACAACAACCCCGACATTGAAAAACACCAACAAATTCAACAACAACCTCAACTTTGAAAAACAACAACAACCTCATCATGGAAAAACACCAACAAATTCAACAACAACCTCAACATTGAAAAACAGCAACATCCTCAAAATTGAAAAACACCAACAAATTCAACAACAACCTCAACATTGAAAAACACCAACAAATTCAACAACAACCTCAACATTGAAAAAGAACAACAAACTCAACATTGAAAAACACCAACAAATTCAACAACAACCTCAACATTGAAAAACAACGACAACCTCAACATTGAAAAACACCAACAAATTCAACAATAACCTCAACATTGAAAAACAACAACAACCTCAACACTGAAAAACACCAACAAATTCAACAACAACCTCAACATTGAAAAACACCAACAAATTCAACAACACCCTCAACATTGAAAAACAACAACAACCTCAACATTGAAAAACACCAACAAATTCAACAACAACCTCAACATTGAAAAACAACAACAACCTCAACATTGAAAAACACCAACAAATTCAACAACAACCTCAACATTGAAAAACACCAACAAATTCAACAACAACCTCGGCATTGAAAAACAACAACAACCTCAACATTGAAAAACACCAACAAATTCAACAACAACCTCAACATTGAAAAACAACAACAACCTCAACATTGAAAAACACCAACAAATCCAACAACAACTTCAACATTGAAAAACACCAACAAATTCAACAACAACCTCGAAATTGAAAAACACCAACAAATACAACAACAACCTCAACATTGAAAAACAACAACAACCTCAACATTGACAAACACCAACAAATTCAACAACAACCTCAACATTTAAAAATACCAACAAATTCAAAAACAACCTCAACATTGAAAACACCAAAAAATTCAACAACAACCTCAACATTTAAAAACGCCAAAAAATTCAACAACAACCTCAACATTGAAAAACAACAAGCTCAACATTGAAAAACACCAACAAATTCAACAAAAAATTCAACATTGAAAAACACCAACAAATTCAACAACAACCCCGACATTGAAAAACACCAACAAATTCAACAACAACCTCAACTTTGAAAAACAACAACATCCTCAAAATTGAAAAACACCAACAAATTCAACAACAACCCCAACATTTAAAAACAACAACCTCAACATTGAAAAACACCAACAAATTCAACAACAACCTCAACATTGAAAAACACCAACAAACTCAACAACAACCTCAACATTGAAAAACAACAACAACCTCAACATTGAAAAACACCAACAAATTCAACAACAACCTCAACATTGAAAAACACCAACAAATTCAACAACAACCTCAACATTGAAAAACACCAATAACCTCAACATTGAAAAACACCAACAAATTCAACAACAACCTCAACATTGAAAAACACCAACAAACTCAACAACAACCTCAACATTGAAATTCAACAACAACCTCAACATTGAAAAACACCAACAAATTCAACAACAACCTCAACATTGAAAAACACCAACAAACTCAACAACAACCTCAACATTGAAAAACAACAACAACCTCAACATTGAAAAACACCAACAAATTCAACAACAACCTCAACATTGAAAAACACCAACAAATTCAACAACAACCTCAACATTGAAAAACACCAATAACCTCAACATTGAAAAACACCAACAAATTCAACAACAACCTCAACATTAAAAAACAACAACAACCTCAACATTGAAAAACACCAACAAATTCAACAACAACCTCAACATTGAAAAACAAGAACAAACTCAACATTGAAAAACACCAACAAATTCAACAACAACCTCAACATTGAAAAAAAAACAACCTCAACATTGAAAAACACCAACAAATTGAACAACAACTTCAATATTGAAAAACACCAACAAGTTCAACAACAACCTCAACATTGAAAAACAACAACAACCTCAACATTGAAAAACGCCAACAAATTCAACAACAACCTCAACATTAAAAACAACAACAACCTCAACATTGAAAAACACCAACAAATTCAACAACAACCTCAACATTGAAAAACACCAACAACCTCAACATTGAAAAACACCATCAAATTCAACAACAACCTCAACATTGAAGAACACCAACAACTTCAAAATTGAAAAAACACCAACAAATTCAACAACAACCTCAACATTTAAAAACAACAACAACCTCAACATTGAAAAACACCAACAAATTCAACAACAACCTCAACATTGAAAAACACCAACAAATTCAACAACAACCTCAACATTGAAAAACACCAACAAACTCAACAACAACCTCAACATTGAAAAACAACAACAACCTCAACATTGAAAAACACCAACAAATTCAACAACAACCTCAACATTGAAAAACACCAACAAATTCAACAACAACCTCAACATTGAAAAACACCAACAAATTCAACAACAACCTCAACATTGAAAAACAACAACAACCTCAACATTGAAAAACACCAACAAATTCAACAACAACCTCAACATTGAAAAACAACAACAACCTCAACATTGAAAAACACCAACAAATTCAACAACAACCTCAACATTGAAAAACAACAACAAACTCAACATTGAAAAACACCAACAAATTCAACAACAACCTCAACATTGAAAAACAACAACAACCTCAACATTGAAAAACACCAACAAATTCAACAATAACCTCAACATTGAAAAACAACAACAACCTCAACATTGAAAAACACCAACAAATTCAACAACAACCTCAACATTGAAAAACACCAACAAATTCAACAACAACCTCAACATTGAAAAACAACAACAACCTGAACATTGAAAAACACCAACAAATTCAACAACAACCTCAACATTGAAAAACAACAACAACCTCAGCATTGAAAAACACCAACAAATTCAACAACAACCTCAACATTGAAAAACACCAACAAATTCAACAACAACCTCAGCATTGAAAAACAACAACAACCTCAACATTGAAAAACACCAACAAATTCAACAACAACCTCAACATTGAAAAACAACAACAACCTCAACTTTGAAAAACACCAACAAATTCAACAACAACCTCAACTTTGAAAAACAACAACAACCTCATCATGGAAAAACACCAACAAATTCAACAACAACCTCAACATTGAAAAACAACAACATCCTCAAAATTGAAAAACACCAACAAATTCAACAACAACCCCAACATTTAAAAACAACAACCTCAACATTGAAAAACACCAACAAATTCAACAACAACCTCAACATTGAAAAACACCAACAAATTCAACAACAACCTCAACATTGAAAGACACCAACAAACTCAACAACAACCTCAACATTGAAAAACAACAACAACCTCAACATTGAAAAACACCAACAAATTCAACAACAACCTCAACATTGAAAAACACCAACAAATTCAACAACAACCTCAACATTGAAAAACACCAATAACCTCAACATTGAAAAACACCAACAAATTCAACAACAACCTCAACATTGAAAAACAACAACAACCTCAACATTGAAAAACACCAACAAATTCAACAACAACCTCAACATTGAAAAACACCAACAAATTCAACAACAACCTCAACATTGAAAAAAAAACAACCTCAACATTGAAAAACACCAACAAATTCAACAACAACTTCAACATTGAAAAACACCAACAAGTTCAACAACAACCTCAACATTGAAACACAACAACAACCTCAACATTGAAAAACACCAACAAATTCAACAACCTCAACATTAAAAACAACAACAACCTCAACATTGAAAAACACCAACTAATTCAACAACAACCTCAACATTGAAAAACACCAACAACCTCAACATTGAAAAACACCATCAAATTCAACAACAACCTCAACATTGAAAAACACCAACAACCTCAAAATTGAAAAAAACACCAACAAATTCAACAACAACCTCAACATTTAAAAACAACAACAACCTCAACATTGAAAAACACCAACAAATTCAACAACAACCTCAACATTGAAAAACACCAACAAATTCAACAACAACCTCAACATTGAAAAACACCAACAAACTCAACAACAACCTCAACATTGAAAAACAACAACAACCTCAACATTGAAAAACACCAACTAATTCAACAACAACCTCAACATTGAAAAACACCAACAACCTCAACATTGAAAAACACCATCAAATTCAACAACAACCTCAACATTGAAAAACACCAACAACCTCAAAATTGAAAAAACACCAACAAATTCAACAACAACCTCAACATTTAAAAACAACAACAACCTCAACATTGAAAAACACCAACAAATTCAACAACAACCTCAACATTGAAAAACACCAACAAATTCAACAACAACCTCAACATTGAAAAACACCAACAAACTCAACAACAACCTCAACATTGAAAAACAACAACAACCTCAACATTGAAAAACACCAACAAATTCAACAACAACCTCAGCATTGAAAAACAACAACAACCTCAACATTGAAAAACATCAACAAATTCAAAAACAACCTCAACATTGAAAAACAACAACAACCTCAACATTGAAAAACACCAACAAATTCAACAACAACTTCAACATTGAAAAACACCAACAAATTCAACAACAACCTCGAAATTGAAAAACACCAACAAATTCAACAACAACCTCAACATTGAAAAACAACAACAATCTCAACATTGAAAAACACCAACAAATTCAACAACAACCTCAACATTGAAAAACAGCAACAACCTCAACATTGAAAAACACCAAGAAATTCAACAACAACCTCAACATTGAAAAACACCAACAAATTCAACAACAACCTCAACATTGAAAAACACCAACAAATTCAACAACCAACTCAACATTGAAAAACACCAACAAATTCAACAACAACCTCAACATTGAAAAACAACAACAACATCAACATTGAAAAACACCAACAAATTCAACAACAACCTCAACATTGAAAAGCACCAACAAATTCAACAACAACCTCAACATTGAAAAACAACAACAAACTTAACATTGAAAAACACCAACAAATTCAACAACAACCTCAACATTGAAAAACTACAAGAACCTCAACGTTGAAAAACACCAACCAATTCAACAACAACCTCAACATAGAAAAACACCAACAAATTCAACAACAACCTCAACATTGAAAAACAACAACAACCTAAACATTGAAAAACACCAACAAATTCAACAACAACCTCAACATTGAAAAACAACAACAACCTCAACATTGAAAAACACCAACAAATTCAACAACAACCTCAACATTGAAAAACACCAACAAATTCAACAACAACCTCAACATTGAAAAACAACAACAACCTAAACATTGAAAAACACCAACAAATTCAACAACAACCTCAACTTTGAAAAACAACAACAACCTCAACATTGAAAAACACCAACAAATTCAACAACAACCTCAACATTGAAAAACAACAACAACCTCAACATTGACAAACACCAACAAATACAACAACAACCTCAACACTTAAAAACACCAACAAATTCAACAACAACCTCAACATTGAAAACACCAACAATTTCAACAACAACCTCAACATTTAAAAACGCCAAAAAATTCAACAACAACCTCAATATTGAAAAACAACAACATCAACATTGAAAAACACCAACAAATTCAACAAAAAATTCAACATTGAAAAACACCAAAAAATTCAACAACAACCCCGACATTGAAAAACACCAACAAATTCAACAACAACCTCAACTTTGAAAAACAACAACAACCTCATCATGGAAAAACACCAACAAATTCAACAACAACCTCAACATTGAAAAACAGCAACATCCTCAAAATTGAAAAACACCAACAAATTCAACAACAACCTCAACATTGAAAAACACCAACAAATTCAACAACAACCTCAACATTGAAAAAGAACAACAAACTCAACATTGAAAAACACCAACAAATTCAACAACAACCTCAACATTGAAAAACAACGACAACCTCAACATTGAAAAACACCAACAAATTCAGCAATAACCTCAACATTGAAAAACAACAACAACCTCAACACTGAAAAACACCAACAAATTCAACAACAACCTCAACATTGAAAAACACCAACAAATTCAACAACACCCTCAACATTGAAAAACAACAACAACCTCAACATTGAAAAACACCAACAAATTCAACAACAACCTCAACATTGAAAAACAACAACAACCTCAACATTGAAAAACACCAACAAATTCAACAACAACCTCAACATTGAAAAACACCAACAAATTCAACAACAACCTCGGCATTGAAAAACAACAACAACCTCAACATTGAAAAACACCAACAAATTCAACAACAACCTCAACATTGAAAAACAACAACAACCTCAACATTGAAAAACACCAACAAATCCAACAACAACTTCAACATTGAAAAACACCAACAAATTCAACAACAACCTCGAAATTGAAAAACACCAACAAATACAACAACAACCTCAACATTGAAAAACAACAACAACCTCAACATTGACAAACACCAACAAATTCAACAACAACCTCAACATTTAAAAATACCAACAAATTCAAAAACAACCTCAACATTGAAAACACCAAAAAATTCAACAACAACCTCAACATTTAAAAACGCCAAAAAATTCAACAACAACCTCAACATTGAAAAACAACAAGCTCAACATTGAAAAACACCAACAAATTCAACAAAAAATTCAACATTGAAAAACACCAACAAATTCAACAACAACCCCGACATTGAAAAACACCAACAAATTCAACAACAACCTCAACTTTGAAAAACAACAACATCCTCAAAATTGAAAAACACCAACAAATTCAACAACAACCCCAACATTTAAAAACAACAACCTCAACATTGAAAAACACCAACAAATTCAACAACAACCTCAACATTGAAAAACACCAACAAACTCAACAACAACCTCAACATTGAAAAACAACAACAACCTCAACATTGAAAAACACCAACAAATTCAACAACAACCTCAACATTGAAAAACACCAACAAATTCAACAACAACCTCAACATTGAAAAACACCAATAACCTCAACATTGAAAAACACCAACAAATTCAACAACAACCTCAACATTGAAAAACACCAACAAACTCAACAACAACCTCAACATTGAAAAACAACAACAACCTCAACATTGAAAAACACCAACAAATTCAACAACAACCTCAACATTGAAAAACACCAACAAATTCAACAACAACCTCAACATTGAAAAACACCAATAACCTCAACATTGAAAAACACCAACAAATTCAACAACAACCTCAACATTAAAAAACAACAACAACCTCAACATTGAAAAACACCAACAAATTCAACAACAACCTCAACATTGAAAAACAACAACAAACTCAACATTGAAAAACACCAACAAATTCAACAACAACCTCAACATTGAAAAAAAAACAACCTCAACATTGAAAAACACCAACAAATTGAACAACAACTTCAATATTGAAAAACACCAACAAGTTCAACAACAACCTCAACATTGAAAAACAACAACAACCTCAACATTGAAAAACGCCAACAAATTCAACAACAACCTCAACATTAAAAACAGCAACAACCTCAACATTGAAAAACACCAACAAATTCAACAACAACCTCAACATTGAAAAACACCAACAACCTCAACATTGAAAAACACCATCAAATTCAACAACAACCTCAACATTGAAGAACACCAACAACTTCAAAATTGAAAAAACACCAACAAATTCAACAACAACCTCAACATTTAAAAACAACAACAACCTCAACATTGAAAAACACCAACAAATTCAACAACAACCTCAACATTGAAAAACACCAACAAATTCAACAACAACCTCAACATTGAAAAACACCAACAAACTCAACAACAACCTCAACATTGAAAAACAACAACAACCTCAACATTGAAAAACACCAACAAATTCAACAACAACCTCAACATTGAAAAACGCCAACAAATTCAACAACAACCTCAACATTGAAAAACACCAACAAATTCAACAACAACCTCAACATTGAAAAACAACAACAACCTCAACATTGAAAAACACCAACAAATTCAACAACAACCTCAACATTGAAAAACAACAACAACCTCAACATTGAAAAACACCAACAAATTCAACAACAACCTCAACATTGAAAAACAACAACAAACTCAACATTGAAAAACACCAACAAATTCAACAACAACCTCAACATTGAAAAACAACAACAACCTCAACATTGAAAAACACCAACAAATTCAACAATAACCTCAACATTGAAAAACAACAACAACCTCAACATTGAAAAACACCAACAAATTCAACAACAACCTCAACATTGAAAAACACCAACAAATTCAACAACAACCTCAACATTGAAAAACAACAACAACCTGAACATTGAAAAACACCAACAAATTCAACAACAACCTCAACATTGAAAAACAACAACAACCTCAGCATTGAAAAACACCAACAAATTCAACAACAACCTCAACATTGAAAAACACCAACAAATTCAACAACAACCTCAGCATTGAAAAACAACAACAACCTCAACATTGAAAAACACCAACAAATTCAACAACAACCTCAACATTGAAAAACAACAACAACCTCAACTTTGAAAAACACCAACAAATTCAACAACAACCTCAACTTTGAAAAACAACAACAACCTCATCATGGAAAAACACCAACAAATTCAACAACAACCTCAACATTGAAAAACAACAACATCCTCAAAATTGAAAAACACCAACAAATTCAACAACAACCCCAACATTTAAAAACAACAACCTCAACATTGAAAAACACCAACAAATTCAACAACAACCTCAACATTGAAAAACACCAACAAATTCAACAACAACCTCAACATTGAAAGACACCAACAAACTCAACAACAACCTCAACATTGAAAAACAACAACAACCTCAACATTGAAAAACACCAACAAATTCAACAACAACCTCAACATTGAAAAACACCAACAAATTCAACAACAACCTCAACATTGAAAAACACCAATAACCTCAACATTGAAAAACACCAAGAAATTCAACAACAACCTCAACATTGAAAAACAACAACAACCTCAACATTGAAAAACACCAACAAATTCAACAACAACCTCAACATTGAAAAACACCAACAAATTCAACAACAACCTCAACATTGAAAATAAAACAACCTCAACATTGAAAAACACCAACAAATTCAACAACAACTTCAACATTGAAAAACACCAACAAGTTCAACAACAACCTCAACATTGAAACACAACAACAACCTCAACATTGAAAAACACCAACAAATTCAACAACCTCAACATTAAAAACAACAACAACCTCAACATTGAAAAACACCAACTAATTCAACAACAACCTCAACATTGAAAAACACCAACAACCTCAACATTGAAAAACACCATCAAATTCAACAACAACCTCAACATTGAAAAACACCAACAACCTCAAAATTGAAAAAACACCAACAAATTCAACAACAACCTCAACATTTAAAAACAACAACAACCTCAACATTGAAAAACACCAACAAATTCAACAACAACCTCAACATTGAAAAACACCAACAAATTCAACAACAACCTCAACATTGAAAAACACCAACAAACTCAACAACAACCTCAACATTGAAAAACAACAACAACCTCAACATTGAAAAACACCAACAAATTCAACAACCACCTCAACATTGAAAAACATCAACAAATTCAACAACAACCTCAACATTGAAAAACACCAACAAATTCAACAACAACCTCATCATTGAAAAACAACAACAACCTCAACATTGAAAGACACCAACAAGTTCAACAACAACCTCAACATTGAAAAACAACAACAACCTCAACATTGAAAAACACCAACAAATTCAACAACAACCTCAACATTGAAAAACAACAACAACCTCAACTTTGAAAAACACCAACAAATTCAACAACAACCTCAACATTGAAAAACACCAACAAATTCAACAACAACCTCAACATTGAAAAACAACAATAACCTAAACATTGAAAAACACCAACAAATTCAACAACAACCTCAACATTGAAAAACAACAACAACCTCAACATTGAAAAACACCAACAAATTCAACAACAACCCCAACATTTAAAAACAACAACAACCTCAACATTGAAAAACACCTACAAATTCTACAACAATCTCAACATTGAAAAACACCAACAAATTCAACAACAACCTCAACATTGAAAAACACCAACAAACTCAACAACAACCTCAACATTGAAAAACAACAACAACCTCAACATTGAAAAACACCAAAAAATTCAACAACAACCTCAACATTGAAAAACACCAACACATTCAACAACAACCTCAACATTGAAAAACACCAACAACCTCAACATTGAAAAACATCATCAAATTCAACAACAACCTCAACATTGAAAAACACCAACAACCTCAAAATTGAAAAAACACCAACAAATTCAAAAACAACCTCAACATTGAAAAACACCAACAAACTCAACAACAACCTCAACATTGAAAAACAACAACAACCTCAACATTGAAAACCACCAACAAATTCAACAACAACCTCAACATTGAAAAACACCAACAAATTCAACAACAACCTCAACATTGAAAAACACCAACAAATTCAACAACAACCTCAACATTGAAAAACAACAACAACCTCAACATTGAAAAACACCAACAAATTCAACAACAACGTCAACATTGAAAAACAACAACAACCTCAACATTGAAAAACACCAACAAATTCAACAACAACCTCAACATTGGAAAACAACAACAAACTCAACATTGAAAAACACCAACAAATTCAACAACAACCTCAACATTGAAAAACAACAACAACCTCAACATTGAAAAACACCAACAAATTCAACAATAACCTCAACATTGAAAAACAACAACAACCTCAACATTGAAAAACACCAACAAATTCAACAACAACTTCAACATTGAAAAACACCAACAACTTCAACAACAACCTCGAAATTGAAAAACACCAACAAATTCAACAACAACCTCAACATTGAAAAACAACAACAACCTAAACATTGAAAAACACCAACAAATTCAACAACAACCTCAACATTGAAAAACAACAACAAACTCAACAACAACCTCAACATTGAAAAACAACAACAACCTCAACATTGAAAAACACCAACAAATTCAACAACAACCTCAACATTGAAAAACACCAACAAATTCAACAACAACCTCAACATTGAAAAACACCAATAACCTCAACATTGAAAAACACCAACAAATTCAACAACAACCTCAACATTGAAAAAGAACAACAACCTCAACATTGAAAAACACCAACAAATTCAACAACAACCTCAACATTGATAAACAACAACAAACTCAACATTGAAAAACACCAACAAATTCAACAACAACCTCAACATTGAAAAAAAAACAACCTCAACATTGAAAAACACCAACAAATTCAACAACAACTTCAACATTGAAAAACACCAACAAGTTCAATAACAACCTCAACATTGAAAAACAACAACAACCTCAACATTGAAAAACACCAACAAATTCAACAACAACCTCAACATTAAAGACAACAACAACCTCAACATTGAAAAACACCAACAAATTCAACAACAACCTCAACATTGAAAAACACCAACAACCTCAACATTGAAAAACACCATCAAATTCATCAACAACCTCAACATTGAAAAACACCAACAACCTCAAAATTGAAAAAACACCAACAAATTCAACAACAACCTCAACATTCAAAAACAACAACAACCTCAACATTGAAAAACACCAACAAATTCAACAACAACCCCAACATTTAAAAACAACAACCTCAACATTGAAAAACACCAACAAATTCAACAACAACCTCAACATTGAAAAACACCAACAAATTCAACAACAACCTCAACATTGAAAGACACCAACAAACTCAACAACAACCTCAACATTGAAAAACAACAACAACCTCAACATTGAAAAACACCAACAAATTCAACAACAACCTCAACATTGAAAAACACCAACAAATTCAACAACAACCTCAACATTGAAAAACACCAATAACCTCAACATTGAAAAACACCAAGAAATTCAACAACAACCTCAACATTGAAAAACAACAACAACCTCAACATTGAAAAACACCAACAAATTCAACAACAACCTCAACATTGAAAAACACCAACAAATTCAACAACAACCTCAACATTGAAAATAAAACAACCTCAACATTGAAAAACACCAACAAATTCAACAACAACTTCAACATTGAAAAACACCAACAAGTTCAACAACAACCTCAACATTGAAACACAACAACAACCTCAACATTGAAAAACACCAACAAATTCAACAACCTCAACATTAAAAACAACAACAACCTCAACATTGAAAAACACCAACTAATTCAACAACAACCTCAACATTGAAAAACACCAACAACCTCAACATTGAAAAACACCATCAAATTCAACAACAACCTCAACATTGAAAAACACCAACAACCTCAAAATTGAAAAAACACCAACAAATTCAACAACAACCTCAACATTTAAAAACAACAACAACCTCAACATTGAAAAACACCAACAAATTCAACAACAACCTCAACATTGAAAAACACCAACAAATTCAACAACAACCTCAACATTGAAAAACACCAACAAACTCAACAACAACCTCAACATTGAAAAACAACAACAACCTCAACATTGAAAAACACCAACAAATTCAACAACCACCTCAACATTGAAAAACATCAACAAATTCAACAACAACCTCAACATTGAAAAACACCAACAAATTCAACAACAACCTCATCATTGAAAAACAACAACAACCTCAACATTGAAAGACACCAACAAGTTCAACAACAACCTCAACATTGAAAAACAACAACAACCTCAACATTGAAAAACACCAACAAATTCAACAACAACCTCAACATTGAAAAACAACAACAACCTCAACTTTGAAAAACACCAACAAATTCAACAACAACCTCAACATTGAAAAACACCAACAAATTCAACAACAACCTCAACATTGAAAAACAACAATAACCTAAACATTGAAAAACACCAACAAATTCAACAACAACCTCAACATTGAAAAACAACAACAACCTCAACATTGAAAAACACCAACAAATTCAACAACAACCCCAACATTTAAAAACAACAACAACCTCAACATTGAAAAACACCTACAAATTCTACAACAATCTCAACATTGAAAAACACCAACAAATTCAACAACAACCTCAACATTGAAAAACACCAACAAACTCAACAACAACCTCAACATTGAAAAACAACAACAACCTCAACATTGAAAAACACCAAAAAATTCAACAACAACCTCAACATTGAAAAACACCAACACATTCAACAACAACCTCAACATTGAAAAACACCAACAACCTCAACATTGAAAAACATCATCAAATTCAACAACAACCTCAACATTGAAAAACACCAACAACCTCAAAATTGAAAAAACACCAACAAATTCAAAAACAACCTCAACATTGAAAAACACCAACAAACTCAACAACAACCTCAACATTGAAAAACAACAACAACCTCAACATTGAAAACCACCAACAAATTCAACAACAACCTCAACATTGAAAAACACCAACAAATTCAACAACAACCTCAACATTGAAAAACACCAACAAATTCAACAACAACCTCAACATTGAAAAACAACAACAACCTCAACATTGAAAAACACCAACAAATTCAACAACAACGTCAACATTGAAAAACAACAACAACCTCAACATTGAAAAACACCAACAAATTCAACAACAACCTCAACATTGGAAAACAACAACAAACTCAACATTGAAAAACACCAACAAATTCAACAACAACCTCAACATTGAAAAACAACAACAACCTCAACATTGAAAAACACCAACAAATTCAACAATAACCTCAACATTGAAAAACAACAACAACCTCAACATTGAAAAACACCAACAAATTCAACAACAACTTCAACATTGAAAAACACCAACAACTTCAACAACAACCTCGAAATTGAAAAACACCAACAAATTCAACAACAACCTCAACATTGAAAAACAACAACAACCTAAACATTGAAAAACACCAACAAATTCAACAACAACCTCAACATTGAAAAACAACAACAAACTCAACAACAACCTCAACATTGAAAAACAACAACAACCTCAACATTGAAAAACACCAACAAATTCAACAACAACCTCAACATTGAAAAACACCAACAAATTCAACAACAACCTCAACATTGAAAAACACCAATAACCTCAACATTGAAAAACACCAACAAATTCAACAACAACCTCAACATTGAAAAAGAACAACAACCTCAACATTGAAAAACACCAACAAATTCAACAACAACCTCAACATTGATAAACAACAACAAACTCAACATTGAAAAACACCAACAAATTCAACAACAACCTCAACATTGAAAAAAAAACAACCTCAACATTGAAAAACACCAACAAATTCAACAACAACTTCAACATTGAAAAACACCAACAAGTTCAATAACAACCTCAACATTGAAAAACAACAACAACCTCAACATTGAAAAACACCAACAAATTCAACAACAACCTCAACATTAAAGACAACAACAACCTCAACATTGAAAAACACCAACAAATTCAACAACAACCTCAACATTGAAAAACACCAACAACCTCAACATTGAAAAACACCATCAAATTCATCAACAACCTCAACATTGAAAAACACCAACAACCTCAAAATTGAAAAAACACCAACAAATTCAACAACAACCTCAACATTCAAAAACAACAACAACCTCAACATTGAAAAACACCAACAAATTCAACAACAACCTCAACATTGAAAAACACCAACAAATTCAAAAACAACCTCAACATTGAAAAACACCAACAAATTCAACAACAACCTCAACATTGACAAACAACAACAACATCAACATTGAAAAACACCAACAAATTCAACAACAACCTCAACATTGAAAAGCATCAACAAATTCAACAACAACCTCAACATTGAAAAACAACAACAACCTCAACATTGAAAAACACCAACAAATTTAACAACAACCTCAACAGTGAAAAACAACAACAACCTCAACATTGAAAAACACCAACAAATTCAACAGCAACCTCAACATTGAAAAACAACAACAAACTCAACGTTGAAAAACACCAACAAATTCAACAACAACCTCAACTTTGAAAAACAACAACAACCTCAACTTTGAAAAACACCAACAAATTCAACAACAACCTCAACATTGAAAAACACCAACAAATTCAACAACAACCTCAACATTGAAAAACAACAACAACCTAAACATTGAAAAACACCAACAAATTCAACAACAACCTCAACATTGAAAAACAACAACAAACTCAACAACAACCTCAACATTGAAAAACAACAACAACCTCAACATTGAAAAACACCAACAAATTCAACAACAACCTCAACATTGAAAAACACCAACAAATTCAACAACAACCTCAACATTGAAAAACACCAATAACCTCAACATTGAAAAACACCAACAAATTCAACAACAACCTCAACATTGAAAAAGAACAACAACCTCAACATTGAAAAACACCAACAAATTCAACAACAACCTCAACATTGATAAACAACAACAAACTCAACATTGAAAAACACCAACAAATTCAACAACAACCTCAACATTGAAAAAAAAACAACCTCAACATTGAAAAACACCAACAAATTCAACAACAACCTCAACATTGATAAACAACAACAACTTCAACATTGAAAAACACCAACAAATTTAACAACAACCTCAACATTGAAAAACAACAACAACGTCGACATTGAAAAACACCAACAAATTCAACAACAACCTCAACATTTAAAAACACCAACAAATTCAACAACAACCTCAACATTGAAAAACAACAACAATCTCAACATTGAAAAACACCAACAAATTCAACAACAACCTCAACATTGAAAAACAACAACAACTTCAACATTGAAAAACACCAACAAATTTAACAACAACCTCAACAGTGAAAAACAACAACAACCTCGACATTGAAAAACACCAACAAATTCAACAACAACCTCAACATTTAAAAACACCAACAAATTCAACAACAACCTCAACATTGAAAAACAACAACAATCTCAACATTGAAAAACACCAACAAATTCAACAACAACCTCAACATTGAAAAACAGCAACAACCGCAACATTGAAAAACACCAACAAATTCAACAACAACCTCAACATTGAAAAACACCAACAAATTCAACAACAACCTCAACATTGAAAAACAGCAACAAATTCAACAACAAACTCAACATTGAAAAACACCAACAAATTCAACAACAACCTCAACATTGACAAACAACAACAACATCAACATTGAAAAACACCAACAAATTCAACAACAACCTCAACATTGAAAAGCATCAACAAATTCAACAACAACCTCAACATTGAAAAACAACAACAACCTCAACATTGAAAAACACCAACAAATTTAACAACAACCTCAACAGTGAAAAACAACAACAACCTCAACATTGAAAAACACCAACAAATTCAACAACAACCTCAACATTGAAAAACAACAACAAACTCAACGTTGAAAAACACCAACAAATTCAACAACAACCTCAACTTTGAAAAACAACAACAACCTCAACTTTGAAAAACACCAACAAATTCAACAACAACCTCAACATTGAAAAACACCAACAAATTCAACAACAACCTCAACATTGAAAAACAACAACAACCTAAACATTGAAAAACACCAACAAATTCAACAACAACCTCAACATTGAAAAACAACAACAAACTCAACAACAACCTCAACATTGAAAAACAACAACAACCTCAACATTGAAAAACACCAACAAATTCAACAACAACCTCAACATTGAAAAACACCAACAAATTCAACAACAACCTCAACATTGAAAAACACCAATAACCTCAACATTGAAAAACACCAACAAATTCAACAACAACCTCAACATTGAAAAAGAACAACAACCTCAACATTGAAAAACACCAACAAATTCAACAACAACCTCAACATTGATAAACAACAACAAACTCAACATTGAAAAACACCAACAAATTCAACAACAACCTCAACATTGAAAAAAAAACAACCTCAACATTGAAAAACACCAACAAATTCAACAACAACTTCAACATTGAAAAACACCAACAAGTTCAACAACAACCTCAACATTGAAAAACAACAACAACCTCAACATTGAAAAACACCAACAAATTCAACAACAACCTCAACATTAAAGACAACAACAACCTCAACATTGAAAAACACCAACAAATTCAACAACAACCTCAACATTGAAAAACACCAACAACCTCAACATTGAAAAACACCATCAAATTCATCAACAACCTCAACATTGAAAAACACCAACAACCTCAAAATTGAAAAAACACCAACAAATTCAACAACAACCTCAACATTCAAAAACAACAACAACCTCAACATTGAAAAACACCAACAAATTCAACAACAACCTCAACATTGAAAAACACCAACAAATTCAAAAACAACCTCAACATTGAAAAACACCAACAAATTCAACAACAACCTCAACATTGACAAACAACAACAACATCAACATTGAAAAACACCAACAAATTCAACAACAACCTCAACATTGAAAAGCATCAACAAATTCAACAACAACCTCAACATTGAAAAACAACAACAACCTCAACATTGAAAAACACCAACAAATTTAACAACAACCTCAACAGTGAAAAACAACAACAACCTCAACATTGAAAAACACCAACAAATTCAACAGCAACCTCAACATTGAAAAACAACAACAAACTCAACGTTGAAAAACACCAACAAATTCAACAACAACCTCAACTTTGAAAAACAACAACAACCTCAACTTTGAAAAACACCAACAAATTCAACAACAACCTCAACATTGAAAAACACCAACAAATTCAACAACAACCTCAACATTGAAAAACAACAACAACCTAAACATTGAAAAACACCAACAAATTCAACAACAACCTCAACATTGAAAAACAACAACAAACTCAACAACAACCTCAACATTGAAAAACAACAACAACCTCAACATTGAAAAACACCAACAAATTCAACAACAACCTCAACATTGAAAAACACCAACAAATTCAACAACAACCTCAACATTGAAAAACACCAATAACCTCAACATTGAAAAACACCAACAAATTCAACAACAACCTCAACATTGAAAAAGAACAACAACCTCAACATTGAAAAACACCAACAAATTCAACAACAACCTCAACATTGATAAACAACAACAAACTCAACATTGAAAAACACCAACAAATTCAACAACAACCTCAACATTGAAAAAAAAAACAACCTCAACATTGAAAAACACCAACAAATTCAACAACAACTTCAACATTGAAAAACACCAACAAGTTCAACAACAACCTCAACATTGAAAAACAACAACAACCTCAACATTGAAAAACACCAACAAATTCAACAACAACCTCAACATTAAAGACAACAACAACCTCAACATTGAAAAACACCAACAAATTAAACAACAACCTCAACATTGAAAAACACCAACAACCTCAACATTGAAAAACACCATCAAATTCATCAACAACCTCAACATTGAAAAACACCAACAACCTCAAAATTGAAAAAACACCAACAAATTCAACAACAACCTCAACATTCAAAAACAACAACAACCTCAACATTGAAAAACACCAACAAATTCAACAACAACCTCAACATTGAAAAACACCAACAAATTCAAAAACAACCTCAACATTGAAAAACACCAACAAACTCAACAACAACCTCAACATTGAAAAACAACAACAACCTCAACATTGAAAAACACCAACAAATTCAACAACCACCACAACATTGAAAAACACCAACAAATTCAACAACAACCTCAACATTGAAAAACACCAACAAATTCAACAACAACCTCAACATTGAAAAACAACAACAACCTCAACATTGAAAGACACCAACAAGTTCAACAACAACCTCAACATTGAAAAACAACAACAACCTCAACATTGAAAAACACCAACAAATTCAACAACAACCTCAACATTGAAAAACAACAACAAACTCAACATTGAAAAACACCAACAAATTCAACAACAACCTCAACATTGAAAAACAAAAACAACCTCAACTTTGAAAAACACCAAACAATTCAACAACAACCTCAACATTGAAAAACACCAACAAATTCAACAACAACCTCAACATTGAAAAACAACAACAACCTAAACATTGAAAAACACCAACAAATTCAACAACAACCTCAACATTGAAAAACAACAACAACCTCAACATTGAAAAACACCAACAAATTCAACAACAACCCCAACATTTAAAAACAACAACAACCTCAACATTGAAAAACACCAACAAATTCAACAACAACCTCAACATTGAAAAGCACCAACAAATTCAACAACAACCTCAAGATTGAAAAACACCAACAAACTCAACAACAACCTCAACATTGAAAAACAACAACAACCTCAACATTGAAAAACACCAAAAAATTCAACAACAACCTCAACATTGAAAAACACCAACAAATTCAACAACAACCTCAACATTGAAAAACACCAACAACCACAACATTGAAAAACACCATCAAATTCAACAACAACCTCAACATTGAAAAACACCAACAACCTCAAAATTGAAAAAACACCAACAAATTCAACAACAACCTCAACATTGAAAAACACCAACAAACTCAACAACAACCTCAACATTGAAAAACAACAACCTCAACATTGAAAAACACCAACAAATTCAACAACAACCTCAACATTGAAAAACACCAACAAATTCAACAACAACCTCAACATTGAAAAACACCAACAAATTCAACAACAACCTCAACATTGAAAAACAATAACAACCTCAACATTGAAAAACACCAACAAATTCAACAACAACGTCAGCATTGAAAAACAACAACAACCTCAACATTGAAAAACACCAACAAATTCAACAACAACCTCAACATTGGAAAACAACAACAAACTCAACATTGAAAAACACCAACAAATTCAACAACAACCTCAACATTGAAAAACAACTACAACCTCAACATTGAAAAACACCAACAAATTCAACAATAACCTCAACATTGAAAAACAACAACAACCTCAACATTGAAAAACACGAACAAATTCAACAACAACCTCAACATTGAAAAACACCAACAAATTCAACAACAACCTCAACATTGAAAAAAACAACAACCTCAACATTGAAAAACACCAACAAATTCAACAACAACCTCAACATTGAAAAACAACAACAACCTCAACATTGAAAAACGCCAACAAATTCAACAACAACCTCAACATTGAAAAACACCAACAAATTCAACAACAACCTCAGCATTGAAAAACAACAACAACCTCAACATTGAAAAACACCAACAAATTCAACAACAACCTCAACATTGAAAAACAACAACAACCTCAACATTGAAAAACACCAACAAATTCAACAACAACTTCAACATTGAAAAACACCAACAAATTCAACAACAACCTCGAAATTGAAAAACACCAACAAATTCAACAACAACCTCAACATTGAAAAACAACAACAACTTCAACATTGAAAAACACCAACAAATTTAACAACAACGTCAACATTGAAAAACAACAACAACCTCGACATTGAAAAACACCAACAAATTCAACAACAACCTCAACATTTAAAAACACCAACAAATTCAACAACAACCTCAACATTGAAAAACAACAACAATCTCAACATTGAAAAACACCAACAAATTCAACAACAACCTCAACATTGAAAAACAACAACAACTTCAACATTGAAAAACACCAACAAATTTAACAACAACCTCAACATTGAAAAACAACAACAACCTCGACATTGAAAAACACCAACAAATTCAACAACAACCTCAACATTTAAAAACAACAACAACCTCAACATTGAAAAACACCAACAAATTCAACAACAACCTCAACATTGGAAAACAACAACAAACTCAACATTGAAAAACACCAACAAATTCAACAACAACCTCAACATTGAAAAACAACTACAACCTCAACATTGAAAAACACCAACAAATTCAACAATAACCTCAACATTGAAAAACAACAACAACCTCAACATTGAAAAACACGAACAAATTCAACAACAACCTCAACATTGAAAAACACCAACAAATTCAACAACAACCTCAACATTGAAAAAAAACAACAACCTCAACATTGAAAAACACCAACAAATTCAACAACAACCTCAACATTGAAAAACAACAACAACCTCAACATTGAAAAACACCAACAAATTCAACAACAACCTCAACATTGAAAAACACCAACAAATTCAACAACAACCTCAGCATTGAAAAACAACAACAACCTCAACATTGAAAAACACCAACAAATTCAACAACAACCTCAACATTGAAAAACAACAACAACCTCAACATTGAAAAACACCAACAAATTCAACAACAACTTCAACATTGAAAAACACCAACAAATTCAACAACAACCTCGAAATTGAAAAACACCAACAAATTCAACAACAACCTCAACATTGAAAAACAACAACAACTTCAACATTGAAAAACACCAACAAATTTAACAAAAACCTCAACATTGAAAAACAACAACAACCTCGACAGTGAAAAACACCAACAAATTCAACAACAACCTCAACATTTAAAAACACCAACAAATTCAACAACAACCTCAACATTGAAAAAGAACAACAACCTCAACATTGAAAAACACCAACAAATTCAACAACAACCTCAACATTGATAAACAACAACAAACTCAACATTGAAAAACACCAACAAATTCAACAACAACCTCAACATTGAAAAAAAAACAACCTCAACATTGAAAAACACCAACAAATTCAACAACAACTTCAACATTGAAAAACACCAACAAGTTCAACAACAACCTCAACATTGAAAAACAACAACAACCTCAACATTGAAAAACACCAACAAATTCAACAACAACCTCAACATTAAAGACAACAACAACCTCAACATTGAAAAACACCAACAAATTCAACAACAACCTCAACATTGAAAAACACCAACAACCTCAACATTGAAAAACACCATCAAATTCATCAACAACCTCAACATTGAAAAACACCAACAACCTCAAAATTGAATAAACACCAACAAATTCAACAACAACCTCAACATTCAAAAACAACAACAACCTCAACATTGAAAAACACCAACAAATTCAACAACAACCTCAACATTGAAAAACACCAACAAATTCAAAAACAACCTCAACATTGAAAAACACCAACAAACTCAACAACAACCTCAACATTGAAAAACAACAACAACCTCAACATTGAAAAACACCAACAAATTCAACAACCACCACAACATTGAAAAACACCAACAAATTCAACAACAACCTCAACATTGAAAAACACCAACAAATTCAACAACAACCTCAACATTGAAAAACAACAACAACCTCAACATTGAAAGACACCAACAAGTTCAACAACAACCTCAACATTGAAAAACAACAACAACCTCAACATTGAAAAACACCAACAAATTCAACAACAACCTCAACATTGAAAAACAACAACAAACTCAACATTGAAAAACACCAACAAATTCAACAACAACCTCAACATTGAAAAACAAAAACAACCTCAACTTTGAAAAACACCAAACAATTCAACAACAACCTCAACATTGAAAAACACCAACAAATTCAACAACAACCTCAACATTGAAAAACAACAACAACCTAAACATTGAAAAACACCAACAAATTCAACAACAACCTCAACATTGAAAAACAACAACAACCTCAACATTGAAAAACACCAACAAATTCAACAACAACCCCAACATTTAAAAACAACAACAACCTCAACATTGAAAAACACCAACAAATTCAACAACAACCTCAACATTGAAAAGCACCAACAAATTCAACAACAACCTCAAGATTGAAAAACACCAACAAACTCAACAACAACCTCAACTTTGAAAAACAACAACAACCTCAACATTGAAAAACACCAAAAAATTCAACAACAACCTCAACATTGAAAAACACCAACAACCACAACATTGAAAAACACCATCAAATTCAACAACAACCTCAACATTGAAAAACACCAACAACCTCAAAATTGAAAAAACACCAACAAATTCAACAACAACCTCAACATTGAAAAACACCAACAAACTCAACAACAACCTCAACATTGAAAAACAACAACCTCAACATTGAAAAACACCAACAAATTCAACAACAACCTCAACATTGAAAAACACCAACAAATTCAACAACAACCTCAACATTGAAAAACACCAACAAATTCAACAACAACCTCAACATTGAAAAACAATAACAACCTCAACATTGAAAAACACCAACAAATTCAACAACAACGTCAGCATTGAAAAACAACAACAACCTCAACATTGAAAAACACCAACAAATTCAACAACAACCTCAACATTGGAAAACAACAACAAACTCAACATTGAAAAACACCAACAAATTCAACAACAACCTCAACATTGAAAAACAACTACAACCTCAACATTGAAAAACACCAACAAATTCAACAATAACCTCAACATTGAAAAACAACAACAACCTCAACATTGAAAAACACGAACAAATTCAACAACAACCTCAACATTGAAAAACACCAACAAATTCAACAACAACCTCAACATTGAAAAAAACAACAACCTCAACATTGAAAAACACCAACAAATTCAACAACAACCTCAACATTGAAAAACAACAACAACCTCAACATTGAAAAACACCAACAAATTCAACAACAACCTCAACATTGAAAAACACCAACAAATTCAACAACAACCTCAGCATTGAAAAACAACAACAACCTCAACATTGAAAAACACCAACAAATTCAACAACAACCTCAACATTGAAAAACAACAACAACCTCAACATTGAAAAACACCAACAAATTCAACAACAACTTCAACATTGAAAAACACCAACAAATTCAACAACAACCTCGAAATTGATAAACACCAACAAATTCAACAACAACCTCAACATTGAAAAACAACAACAACTTCAACATTGAAAAACACCAACAAATTTAACAACAACCTCAACATTGAAAAACAACAACACCCTCGACATTGAAAAACACCAACAAATTCAACAACAACCTCAACATTTAAAAACACCAACAAATTCAACAACAACCTCAACATTGAAAAACAACAACAATCTCAACATTGAAAAACACCAACAAATTCAACAACAACCTCAACATTGAAAAACAACAACAACTTCAACATTGAAAAACACCAACAAATTTAACAACAACCTCAACATTGAAAAACAACAACAACCTCGACATTGAAAAACACCAACAAATTCAACAACAACCTCAACATTTAAAAACAACAACAACCTCAACATTGAAAAACACCAACAAATTCAACAACAACCTCAACATTGGAAAACAACAACAAACTCAACATTGAAAAACACCAACAAATTCAACAACAACCTCAACATTGAAAAACAACTACAACCTCAACATTGAAAAACACCAACAAATTCAACAATAACCTCAACATTGAAAAACAACAACAACCTCAACATTGAAAAACACGAACAAATTCAACAACAACCTCAACATTGAAAAACACCAACAAATTCAACAACAACCTCAACATTGAAAAAAAACAACAACCTCAACATTGAAAAACACCAACAAATTCAACAACAACCTCAACATTGAAAAACAACAACAACCTCAACATTGAAAAACACCAACAAATTCAACAACAACCTCAACATTGAAAAACACCAACAAATTCAACAACAACCTCAGCATTGAAAAACAACAACAACCTCAACATTGAAAAACACCAACAAATTCAACAACAACCTCAACATTGAAAAACAACAACAACCTCAACATTGAAAAACACCAACAAATTCAACAACAACTTCAACATTGAAAAACACCAACAAATTCAACAACAACCTCGAAATTGAAAAACACCAACAAATTCAACAACAACCTCAACATTGAAAAACAACAACAACTTCAACATTGAAAAACACCAACAAATTTAACAAAAACCTCAACATTGAAAAACAACAACAACCTCGACAGTGAAAAACACCAACAAATTCAACAACAACCTCAACATTTAAAAACACCAACAAATTCAACAACAACCTCAACATTGAAAAACAACAACAATCTCAACATTGAAAAACACCAACAAATTCAACAACAACCTCAACATTGAAAAACAACAACAACTTCAACATTGAAAAACACCAACAAATTTAACAACAACCTCAACATTGAAAAACAACAACAACCTCGACATTGAAAAACACCAACAAATTCAACAACAACCTCAACATTTAAAAACACCAACAAATTCAACAACAACCTCAACATTGAAAAACAACAACAATCTCAACATTGAAAAACACCAACAAATTCAACAACAACCTCAACATTGAAAAACAGCAACAACCGCAACATTGAAAAACACCAACAAATTCAACAACAACCTCAACATTGAAAAACACTAACAAATTCAACAACAACCTCAACATTGAAAAACAGCAACAAATTCAACAACAAACTCAATATTGAAAAACACCAACAAATTCAACAACAACCTCAACTTTGACAAACAACAACAACATCAACATTGAAAAACACCAACAAATTCAACAACAACCTCAACATTGAAAAGCATCAACAAATTCAACAACAACCTCAACATTGAAAAACAACAACAACCTCAACATTGAAAAACACCAACAAATTCAACAACAACCTCAACAGTGAAAAACAACAACAACCTCAACATTGAAAAACACCAACAAATTCAACAACAACCTCAACATTGAAAAACAACAACAAACTCAACGTTGAAAAACACCAACAAATTCAACAACAACCTCAACATTGAAAAACAACAACAACCTCAACTTTGAAAAACACCAACAAATTCAACAACAACCTCAACATTGAAAAACACCAACAAATTCAACAACAACCTCAACATTGAAAAACAACAACAACCTAAACATTGAAAAACACCAACAAATTCAACAACAACCTCAACATTGAAAAACAACAACAACCTCAACATTGAAAAACACCAACAAATTCAACAACAACCTCAACATTGAAAAACACCAACAAATTCAATATCAACCTCAGCATTGAAAAACAACAACAACCTCAACATTGAAAAACACCAACAAATTCAACAACAACATCAACATTGAAAAACAACAACAACGTCAACATTGAAAAACACCGACAAATTCAACAACATCTTCATCATCGACAAACACTAACAAATTCAACAACAACCTCGAAATTGAAAAACACCAACAAATACAACAACAACCTAAACATTGAAAAACAACAACAACCTCAACATTGATAAACACCAACAAATTCCAACAACAACCTCAACATTTAAAAACACCAACAAATTCAACAACAACCTCAACATTGAAAACAACAACAAATTCAACAACAACCTCAACATTTAAAAACGCCAAAAAATTCAACAACAACCTCAACATTGAAAAACAACAACCTCAACATTGTAAAACACCAACAAATTCAACAAAAAATTCAACATTGAAAAACACCAACAAATTCAACAACAACCCCGACATTGAAAAACACCAACAAATTCAACAACAACCTCAACTTTGAAAAACAACAACAACCTCATCATGGAAAAACACCAACAAATTCAACAACAACCTCAACATTGAAAAACAACAACATCCTCAAAATTGAAAAACACCAACAAATTCAACAACAACCCCAACATTTAAAAACAACAACAACCTCAACATTGAAAAACACCAACAAATTCAACAACAACCTCAACATTGAAAAACACCAACAAATTCAACAACAACCTCAACATTGAAAAACACCAACAAACTCAACAACAACCTCAACATTGAAAAACAACAACAACCTCAACATTGAAAAACACCAACAAATTCAACAACAACCTCAACATTGAAAAACACCAACAAATTCAACAACAACCTCAACATTGAAAAACACCAATAACCTCAACATTGAAAAACACCAACAAATTCAACAACAACCTCAAAATTGAAAAACAACAACAACCTCAACATTGAAAAACACCAACAAATTCAACAACAACCTCAACATTGAAAAACAACAACAAACTCAACATTGAAAAACACCAACAAATTCAACAACAACATCAATATTGAAAAAAAAACAACCTCAACATTGAAAAACACCAACAAATTCAACAACAACTTCAAAATTGAAAAATACCAACAAGTTCAACAACAACCTCATCATTGAAAAACAACAACAACCTCAACATTGAAAAACACCAACAAATTAAACAACAAACTCGAAATTGAAAAACACCCACAAATTCAACAACAACTTCAACATTGAAAAACACCAACAAATTCAACAACAACCTCGACATTGAAAAACACCATCAAATTCAACAACAACCTCAACATTGAAAAACACCAACAACCTCAAAATTGAAAAAACACCAACAAATTCAACAACAATCTCAACATTGAAAAACACCAACAAACTCAACAACAACCTCAACATTGAAAAACAACAACAACCTCAACATTGAAAAACACCAACAAATTCAACAACAACCTCAACATTGAAAAACACCAACAAATTCAACAACAACCTCAACATTGAAAAACACCAGCAAATTCAACAACCTCAACATTGAAAAACAACAACAACCTCAACATTGAAAAACACCAACAAATTCAACAACAACCTCAACATTAAAAAACACCAACAAATTCAACAACAACCTCAATATTGAAAAACAACAACAACCTCAACATTGAAAAACACCAACAAATTCAACAACAACCTCAACATTGAAAAACAACAACAACCTCAACATTGAAAAACACCAACAAATTCAAAAACAACCTCAACATTGAAAAACAACAACAACCTCAACATTGAAAAACACCAACAAATTCAACAATAACCTCAACATTGAAAAACAACAACAACCTCAACATTGAAAAACACCAACAAATTCAACAACAACCTCAACATTGAAAAACACCAACAAATTCAACAACAACCTCAACATTGAAAAACAACAACAAACTCAACATTGAAAAACACCAACAAATTCAACAACAACCTCAACATTGAAAAACAACAACAACCTCAACATTGAAAAACACCAACAAATTCAACAATAACCTCAACATTGAAAAACAACAACAACCTCAACATTGAAAAACACCAACAAATTCAACAACAACCTCAACATTGAAAAACACCAACAAATTCAACAACAACCTCAACATTGAAAAGCACCAACAAATTCAACAACAACCTCAACATTGAAAAACACCAACAAACTCAACAACAACCTCAACATTGAAAAACAACAACAACCTCAACATTGAAAAACACCAAAAAATTCAACAACAACCTCAACATTGAAAAACACCAACAAATTCAACAACAACCTCAACATTGAAAAACACCAACAACCTCAACATTGAAAAACACCATCAAATTCAACAACAACCTCAACATTGAAAAACACCAACAACCTCAAAATTGAAAAAACACCAACAAATTCAACAACAACCTCAACATTGAAAAACACCAACAAACTCAACAACAACCTCAACATTGAAAAACAACAACAACCTCAACATTGAAAAACACCAACAAATTCAACAACAACCTCAACATTGAAAAACACCAACAAATTCAACAACAACCTCAACATTGAAAAACAACAACAAATTCAACAACAACCTCAACATTGAAAAACAACAACAACCTCAACATTGAAAAACACCAACAAATTCAACAACAACGTCAACATTGAAAAATAACAACAACCTCAACATTGAAAAACACCAACAAATTCAACAACAACCTCAACATTGGAAAACAACAACAAACTCAACATTGAAAAACACCAACAAATTCAACAACAACCTCAACATTGAAAAACAACAACAACCTCAACATTGAAAAACACCAACAAATTCAACAATAACCTCAACATTGAAAAACAACAACAACCTCAACATTGAAAAACACCAACAAATTCAACAACAACCTCAACATTGAAAAACACCAACAAATTCAACAACAACCTCAACATTGAAAAAAAACAACAACCTCAACATTGAAAAACACCAACAAATTCAACAACAACCTCAACATTGAAAAACAACAACAACCTCAACATTGAAAAACACCAACAAATTCAACAACAACCTCAACATTGAAAAACACCAACAAATTCAACAACAACCTCAGCATTGAAAAACAACAACAACCTCAACATTGAAAAACACCAACAAATTCAACAACAACTTCAACATTGAAAAACACCAACAAATTCAACAACAACCTCGAAATTGAAAAACACCAACAAATTCAACAACAACCTCAACTTTGAAAAACAACAACAACCTCGACATTGAAAAACACCAACAAATTCAACAACAACCTCAACATTTAAAAACACCAACAAATTCAACAACAACCTCAACATTGAAAAACAACAACAATCTCAACATTGAAAAACAGCAACAAATTCAACAACAACCTCAACATTGAAAAACAACAACAACTTCAACATTGAAAAACACCAACAAATTTAACAACAACCTCAACATTGAAAAACAACAACAACCTCGACATTGAAAAACACCAACAAATTCAACAACAACCTCAACATTTAAAAACACCAACAAATTCAACAACAACCTCAACATTGAAAAACAACAACAATCTCAACATTGAAAAACACCAACAAATTCAACAACAAGCTCAACATTGAAAAACAGCAACAACCGCAACATTGAAAAACACCAACAAATTCAACAACAACCTCAACATTGAAAAACACTAACAAATTCAACAACAACCTCAACATTGAAAAACAGCAACAAATTCAACAACAAACTCAACATTGAAAAACACCAACAAATTCAACAACAACCTCAACATTGACAAACAACAACAACATCAACATTGAAAAACACCAACAAATTCAACAACAACCTCAACATTGAAAAGCATCAACAAATTCAACAACAACCTCAACATTGAAAAACAACAACAAACTCAACATTGAAAAACACCAACAAATTCAACAACAACCTCAACAGTGAAAAACAACAACAACCTCAACATTGAAAAACACCAACAAATTCAACAACAACCTCAACATTGAAAAACAACAACAAACTCAACGTTGAAAAACACCAACAAATTCAACAATAACCTCAACATTGAAAAACAACAACAACCTCAACATTGAAAAACACGAACAAATTCAACAACAACCTCAACATTGAAAAACACCAACAAATTCAACCACAACCTCAACATTGAAAAAAAACAACAACCTCAACATTGAAAAACACCAACAAATTCAACAACAACCTCAACATTGAAAAACAACAACAACCTCAACATTGAAAAACACCAACAAATTCAACAACAACCTCAACATTGAAAAACACCAACAAATTCAACAACAACCTCAGCATTGAAAAACAACAACAACCTCAACATTGAAAAACACCAACAAATTCAACAACAACCTCAACATTGAAAAACAACAACAACCTCAACATTGAAAAACACCAACAAATTCAACAACAACCTCAACATTGAAAAACACCAACAAATTCAACAACAACCTCAACATTGAAAAACACCAACAAATTCAACAACAACCTCAGCATTGAAAAACAACAACAACCTCAACATTGAAAAACACCAACAAATTCAACAACAACCTCAACATTGAAAAACAACAACAACCTCAACATTGAAAAACACCAACAAATTCAACAACAACTTCAACATTGAAAAACACCAACAAATTCAACAACAACCTCGAAATTGAAAAACACCAACAAATTCAACAACAACCTCAACATTGAAAAACAAGAACAACTTCAACATTGAAAAACACCAAAAAATTTAACAACAACCTCAACATTGAAAAACAACAACAACCTCGACATTGAAAAACACCAACAAATTCAACAACAACCTCAACATTTAAAAACACCAACAAATTCAACAACAACCTCAACATTGAAAAACAACAACAATCTCAACATTGAAAAACACCAACAAATTCAACAACAACCTCAACATTGAAAAACAACAACAACTTCAACATTGAAAAACACCAACAAATTTAACTACAACCTCAACGTTGAAAAACAACAACAACCTCGACATTGAAAAACACCAACAAATTCAACAACAACCTCAACATTTAAAAACACCAACAAATTCAACAACAACCTCAACATTGAAAAACAACAACAATCTCAACATTGAAAAACACCAACAAATTCAACAACAACCTCAACATTGAAAAACAGCAACAACCGCAACATTGAAAAACACCAACAAATTCAACAACAACCTCAACATTGAAAAACACTAACAAATTCAACAACAACCTCAACATTGAAAAACAGCAACAAATTCAACAACAAACTCAACATTGAAAAACACCAACAAATTCAACAACAACCTCAACATTGACAAACAACAACAACATCAACATTGAAAAACACCAACAAATTCAACAACAACCTCAACATTGAAAAGCATCAACAAATTCAACAACAACCTCAACATTGAAAAACAACAACAACCTCAACATTGAAAAACACCAACAAATTCAACAACAACCTCAACAGTGAAAAACAACAACAACCTCAACATTGAAAAACACCGACAAATTCAACAACAACCTCAACATTGAAAAACAACAACAAACTCAACGTTGAAAAACACCAACAAATTCAACAACAACCTCAACATTGAAAAACAACAACAACCTCAACTTTGAAAAACACCAACAAATTCAACAACAACCTCAACATTGAAAAACACCAACAAAGTCAACAACAACCTCAACATTGAAAAACAACAACAACCTAAACATTGAAAAACACCAACAAATTCAACAACAACCTCAACATTGAAAAACAACAACAACCTCAACATTGAAAAACACCAACAAATTCAACAACAACCTCAACATTGAAAACCACCAACAAATTCAATATCAACCTCAGCATTGAAAAACAATAACAACCTCAACATTGAAAAACACCAACAAATTCAACAACAACCTCAACATTGAAAAACAACAACAACCTCAACATTGAAAAACACCACCAAATTCAACAACATCTTCATCATCGACAAACACCAACAAATTCAACAACAACCTCGAAATTGAAAAACACCAACAAATACAACAACAACCTAAACATTGAAAAACAACAACAACCTCAACATTGACAAACACCAACAAATTCCAACAACAACCTCAACATTTAAAAACACCAACAAATTCAACAACAACCTCAACATTGAAAACAACAACAAATTCAACAACAACCTCAACATTTAAAAACGCCAAAAAATTCAACAACAACCTCAACATTGAAAAACAACAACCTCAACATTGTAAAACACCAACAAATTCAACAAAAAATTCAACATTGAAAAACACCAACAAATTCAACAACAACCCCGACATTGAAAAACACCAACAAATTCAACAACAACCTCAACTTTGAAAAACAACAACATCCTCAAAATTGAAAAACACCAACAAATTCAACAACAACCCCAACATTTAAAAACAACAACAACCTCAACATTGAAAAACACCAACAAATTCAACAACAACCTCAACATTGAAAAACACCAACAAATTCAACAACAACCTCAACATTGAAAAACACCAACAAACTCAACAACAACCTCAACATTGAAAAACAACAACAACCTCAACATTGAAAAACACCAACAAATTCAACAACAACCTCAACATTGAAAAACACCAACAAATTCAACAACAACCTCAACATTGAAAAACAGCAATAACCTCAACATTGAAAAACACCAACAAATTCAACAACAACCTCAACATTGAAAAACAACAACAACCTCAACATTGAAAAACACCAACAAATTCAACAACAACCTCAACATTGAAAAACAACAACAAACTCAACATTGAAAAACACCAACAAATTCAACAACAACATCAATATTGAAAAAAAAACAACCTCAACATTGAAAAACACCAACAAATTCAACAACAACTTCAAAATTGAAAAATACCAACAAGTTCAACAACAACCTCAACATTGAAAAACAACAACAACCTCAACATTGAAAAACACCAACAAATTAAACAACAAACTCGAAATTGAAAAACACCAACAAATTCAACAATAACTTCAACATTGAAAAACACCAACAAATTCAACAACAACCTCGACATTGAAAAACACCATCAAATTCAACAACAACCTCAACATTGAAAAACACCAACAACCTCAAAATTGAAAAAACACCAACAAATTCAACAACAATCTCAACATTGAAAAACACCAACAAACTCAACAACAACCTCAACATTGAAAAACAACAACAACCTCAACATTGAAAAACACCAACAAATTCAACAACAACCTCAACATTGAAAAACACCAACAAATTCAACAACAACCTCAACATTGAAAAACACCAACAAATTCAACAACCTCAACATTGAAAAACAACAACAACCTCAACATTGAAAAACACCAACAAATTCAACAACAACCTCAACATTGAATAACACCAACAAATTCAACAACAACCTCAACATTGAAAAACAACAACAACCTCAACATTGAAAAACACCAACAAATTCAACAACAACCTCAACATTGAAATACAACAACAACCTCAACATTGAAAAACACCAACAAATTCAAAAACAACCTCAACATTGAAAAACAACAACAACCTCAACATTGAAAAACACCAACAAATTCAACAACAACCTCAACATTGAAAAGCACCAACAAATTCAACAACAACCTCAACATTGAAAAACACCAACAAACTCAACAACAACCTCAACATTGAAAAACAACAACAACCTCAACATTGAAAAACACCAAAAAATTCAACAATAACCTCAACATTGAAAAACACCAACAAATTCAACAACAACCTCAACATTGAAAAACACCAACAACCTCAACATTGAAAAACACCATCAAATTCAACAACAACCTCAACATTGAAAAACACCAACAACCTCAAAATTGAAAAAACACCAACAAATTCAACAACAACCTCAACATTGAAAAACACCAACAAACTCAACAACAACCTCAACATTGAAAAACAACAACCTCAACATTGAAAAACACCAACAAATTCAACAACAACCTCAACATTGAAAAACACCAACAAATTCAACAACAACCTCAACATTGAAAAACACCAACAAATTCAACAACAACCTCAACATTGAAAAACAACAACAACCTCAACATAGAAAAACACCAACAAATTCAACAACAACGTCAACATTGAAAAACAACAACAACCTCAACATTGAAAAACACCAACAAATTCAACAACAACCTCAACATTGAAAAACACCAACAAATTCAACAACAACCTCAACATTGAAAAAAAACAACAACCTCAACATTGAAAAACACCAACAAATTCAACAACAACCTCAACAATGAAAAACAACAACAACCTCAACATTGAAAAACACCAACAAATTCAACAACAACCAGAACATTGAAAAACACCAACAAATTCAACAACAACCTCAGCATTGAAAAACAACAACAACCTCAACATTTAAAAACACCCACAAATTCAACAACAACCTCAACATTGAAAAACAACAACAACCTCAACATTGAAAAACACCAACAAATTCAACAACAACTTCAACATTGAAAAACACCAACAAATTCAACAACAACCTCGAAATTGAAAAACACCAACAAATTCAACAAAAACCTCAACTTTGAAAAACAACAACAACTTCAACATTGAAAAACACCAACAAATTTAACAACAACCTCAACATTGAAAAACAACAACAACCTCGACATTGAAAAACACCAACAAATTCAACAACAACCTCAACATTTAAAAACACCAACAAATTCAACAACAACCTCAACATTGAAAAACAACAACAATCTCAACATTGAAAAACACCAACAAATTCAACAACAACCTCAACATTGAAAAACAACAACAACTTCAACATTGAAAAACACCAACAAATTTAACAACAACCTCAACATTGAAAAACAACAACAACCTCGACATTGAAAAACACCAACAAATTCAACAACAACCTCAACATTTAAAAACACCAACAAATTCAACAACAACCTCAACATTGAAAAACAACACCAATCTCAACATTGAAAAACACCAACAAATTCAACAACAACCTCAACATTGAAAAACAGCAACAACCGCAACATTGAAAAACACCAACAAATTCAACAACAACCTCAACATTGAAAAACACTAACAAATTCAACAACAACCTCAACATTGAAAAACAGCAACAAATTCAACAACAAACTCAACATTGAAAAACACCAACAAATTCAACAACAACCTCAACATTGACAAACAACAACAACATCAACATTGAAAAACACCAACAAATTCAACAACAACCTCAACATTGAAAAGCATCAACAAATTCAACAACAACCTCAACATTGAAAAACAACAACAACCTCAACATTGAAAAACACCAACAAATTCAACAACAACCTCAACATTGAAAAACAACAACAACCTCAACATTGAAAAACACCAACAAATTCAACAACAACCTCAACATTGAAAAACAACAACAAACTCAACGTTGAAAAACACCAACAAATTCAACAACAACCTCAACATTGAAAAACAACAACAACCTCAACTTTGAAAAACACCAACAAATTCAACAACAAACTCAACATTGAAAAACACCAACAAATTCAACAACAACCTCAACATTGAAAAACAACAACAACCTAAACATTGAAAAACACCAACAAATTCAACAACAACCTCAACATTGAAAAACAACAACAACCTCAACATTGAAAAACACCAACAAATTCAACAACAACCTCAACATTGAAAAACACCAACACATTCAAAAACAACCTCAGCATTGAAAAACAACAACAACCTCAACATTGAAAAACACCAACAAATTCAACAACAACCTCAACATTGAAAAACAACAACAACCTCAACATTGAAAAACACCACCAAATTCAACAACATCTTCATCATTGACAAACACCAACAAATTCAACAACAACCTCGAAATTGAAAAACACCAACAAATACAACAACAACCTAAACATTGAAAAACAACAACAACCTCAACATTGACAAACACCAACAAATTCCAACAACAACCTCAACATTTAAAAACACCAACAAATTCAACAACAACCTCAACATTGAAAACAACAACAAATTCAACAACAACCTCAACATTTAAAAACGCCAAAAAATTCAACAACAACCTCAACATTGAAAAACAACAACCTCAACATTGTAAAACACCAACAAATTCAACAAAAAATTCAACATTGAAAAACACCAACAAATTCAACAACAACACCGACATTGAAAAACACCAACAAATTCAACAACAACCTCAACTTTGAAAAACAACAACAACCTCATCATGGAAAAACACCAACAAATTCAACAACAACCTCAACATTGAAAAACAACAACATCCTCAAAATTGAAAAACACCAACAAATTCAACAACAACCCCAACATTTAAAAACAACAACAACCTCAACATTGAAAAACACCAACATATTCAACAACAACCTCAACATTGAAAAACACCAACAAATTCAACAACAACCTCAACATTGAAAAACACCAACAAACTCAACAACAACCTCAACATTGAAAAACAACAACAACCTCAACATTGAAAAACACCAACAAATTCAACAACCTCAACATTGAAAAACACCAACAAATTCAACAACAACCTCAACATTGAAAAACACCATTAACCTCAACATTGAAAAACACCAACAAATTCAACAACAACCTCAACATTGAAAAACAACAACAAACTCAACATTGAAAAACACCAACAAATTCAACAACAACATCAATATTGAAAAAAAAACAACCTCAACATTGAAAAACACCAACAAATTCAACAACAACTTCAAAATTGAAAAATACCAACAAGTTCAACAACAACCTCAACATTGAAAAACAACAACAACCTCAACATTGAAAAACACCAACAAATTAAACAACAAACTCGAAATTGAAAAACACCAACAAATTCAACAACAACTTCAACATTGAAAAACACCAACAAATTCAACAACAACCTCGACATTGAAAAACACCATCAAATTCAACAACAACCTCAACATTGAAAAACACCAACAACCTCAAAATTGAAAAAACACCAAGAAATTCAACAACAATCTCAACATTGAAAAACACCAACAAACTCAACAACAACCTCAACATTGAAAAACAACAACAACCTCAACATTGAAAAACACCAACAAATTCAACAACAACCTCAACATTGAAAAACACCAACAAATTCAACAACAACCTCAACATTGAAAAACACCAACAAATTCAACAACCTCAACATTGAAAAACAACAACAACCTCAACATTGAAAAACACCAACAAATTCAACAACAACCTCAACATTGAAAAACACCAACAAATTCAACAACAACCTCAACATTGAAAAACAACAACAACCTCAACATTTAAAAACACCAACAAATTCAACAACAACCTCAACATTGAAAAACAACAACAACCTCAACATTGAAAAACACCAACAAATTCAAAAACAACCTCAACATTGAAAAACAACAACAACCTCAACATTGAAAAACACCAACAAATTCAACAATAACCTCAACATTGAAAAACAACAACAACCTCAACATTGAAAAACACCAACAAATTCAACAACAACCTCAACATTGAAAAACAGCAACAAATTCAACAACAACCTCAACATTGAAAAACAACAACCTCAACATTGAAAAACACCAACAAATTCAACAACAACCTCAAAATTGAAAAACGCAACAAATTCAACAACAACCTCAGCATTGAAAAACAACAACAACCTCAAGATTGAAAAACACCAACAAATTCAACAACAACCTCAACATTGAAAAACAACAACAACCTCAACATTGAAAAACACCAACAAATTCAACAACAACTTCAACATTGAAAAACACCAACAAATTCAACAACAACCTCGAAATTGAAAAACACCAACAAATTCAACAACAACATCAACATTGAAAAACAACAACAACCTCAACATTGAAAAACACCAACAAATTCAACAACAACTTCAACATTGAAAAACAACAACAACCTCAACATTGAAAAACACCAACAAATTCAGCAACAACCTCAACATTTAAAAACACCAACAAATTCAACAACAACCTCAACATTGAAAAACAACAACAATCTCAACATTGAAAAACACCAACAAATTCAACAACAACCTCAACATTGAAAAACAGCAACAACCTCAACATTGAAAAACACCAACAAATTCAACAACAACCTCAACATTGAAAAACACCAGCAAATTCAACAACAACCTCAACATTGAAAAACACCAACAAATTCAACAACAAACTCAACATTGAAAAACACCAACAAATTGAACAACAACCTCAACATTGAAACACAACAACAACCTCAACATTGAAAAACACCAACAAATTCAACAACAACCTCAACATTGAAAATCACCAGCAAATTCAACAACAACCTCAACATTGAAAAACAACAACAACCTCAACATTGAAAAACACTAACAAATTCAACAACAACCTCAGCATTGAAAATCAGCAACAACCTCAACATTGAAAAACACCAACAAATTCAACAACAACCTCAACATTGAAAAACAACAACAACCGAAACATTGAAAAACACCAACAAATTCAACAACAACCTCAACATTGAAAAACAACAACAACCTCAACATTGAAAAACAACAACAAATTCAACAACAACCTCAACATTGAAAAACACCAACAAATTCAACAACAACCTCAGCATTGAAAAACAACAACAACCTCAACATTGAAAAACACCAACAAATTCAACAACAACCTCAACATTGAAAAACAACAACAACCTCAACATTGAAAAACACCAACAATTTCAACAACAACTTCAGCATTGATAAACACCAACAAATTCAACAACAACCTCGAAATTGAAAAACACCAACAAATACAACAACCACCTCAACATTGAAAAACATCAACAAATTCAACAACAACCTCAACATTGAAAAACAACAACAACCTCAACATTGCAAAAGACCAGCAAATTCAACAACAACCTCAACATTTAAAAGCATCAACAAATTCAACCACAACCTCAACATTGAAAACACCAACAAATTCAACAACAACCTCAACATTTAAAAACGCCATCACATTCAAAAACAACCTGAACATTGAAAAACAACAACCTCAACATTTAAAAACACCAACAAATTCAACAAAAAATTCAACATTGAAAATCACCAACAAATTCAACCACAACCCCGACATTGAAAAACACCAACACACTCAACAACAACCTGAACATTGAAAAACACCAACAACCTCAACATTGAAAAACACCAACAAATTCAACAACAACCTCAACATTGAAAAACACCAACAAATTCAACAACAACCTCAACATTGAAAAACACCAACAACCTCAACATTGAAAAACAACAACAAATTCAACAACAACCTCAACATTGAAAAACAACAACAAACTCAACATTGAAAAACAACAACAAATTCAACAACAACCTCAACATTGAAAAACAACAACAAACTCAACATTGAAAAACACCAACAAATTCACAACAACCTCAACATTGAAAAACAACAACAACCTCAACATTGAAAAACACCAACAAATTCGACAACAACTTCAACATTGAAAAACACCAACAAATTCAACAACAACCTCAACATTGAAAAACAACAACAACCTCAACATTGAAAAACACCAACAAATTCAACAACTACCCAAACATTGAAAAACAACAACAACCTCAACATTGAAAAACACCAACAAATTCAACAACAACCTCAACATTGAAAAACACCAACAAATTCAACAACAACCTCGAAATTGAAAAACACCAACAAATTCAACAACAACTTCAACACTGAAAAACACCAACAAATTCAACAACAACCTCGACATTGAAAAACACCATCAAATTCAACAACAACCTCAACATTGAAAAACACCAACAACCTCAAAATTGAAAAAACACCGACTAATTCAACAACAACCTCAACATTTAAAAACAACAACAAACTCAACATTGAAAAACACCAGCAAATTCAACAACAACCTCAACATTGAAAAACACCAACAAATTCAACAACAACCTCAACATTGAAAAACACCAACAAACTCAACAACAACCTCAACATTGAAAAACAACAACAACCTCAACATTGAAAAACACCAACAAATTCAACAACAACCTCAACATTGAAAAACACCAACAAATTCAACAACAACCTCAACATTGAAAAACAACAACAAACTCAACATTGAAAAACACCAACAAATTCAACAAAAAATTCAACATTGAAAAACACCAACAAATTCAACAACAACCCCGAAATTGAAAAACACCAACAAATTCAACAACAACCTCAACTTTGAAAAACAACAACAACCTCATCATGGAAATACACCAACAAATTCAACAATAGCCTCAACATTGAAAAACAACAACATCCTCAAAATTGAAAAACACCAACAAATTCAACAACAACCCCAACATTTAAAAACAACAACAACCTCAACATTGAAAAACACCAACAAATTCAACAAAAAATTCAACATTGAAAATCACCAACAAATTCAACCACAACCCCGACATTGAAAAACACCAACACACTCAACAACAACCTCAACATTGAAAAACACCAACAACCTCAACATTGAAAAACAACAACAAATTCAACAACAACCTCAACATTGAAAAACAACAACAAACTCAACATTGAAAAACAACAGCAAATTCAACAACAACCTCAACATTGAAAAACAACAACAAACTCAACATTGAAAAACACCAACAAATTCACAACAACCTCAACATTGAAAAACAACAACAACCTCAACAATGAAAAACACCAACAAATTCGACAACAACTTCAACATTGAAAAACACCAACAAATTCAACAACAACCTCAACATTGAAAAACAACAACAACCTCAACATTGAAAAACACCAACAAATTCAACAACTACCCAAACATTGAAAAACAACAACAACCTCAACATTGAAAAACACCAACAAATTCAACAACAACCTCAACATTGAAAAACACCAACAAATTCAACAACAACCTCGAAATTGAAAAACACCAACAAATTCAACAACAACTTCAACATTGAAAAACACCAACAAATTCAACAACAACCTCGACATTGAAAAACACCATCAAATTCAACAACAACCTCAACATTGAAAAACACCAACAACCTCAAAATTGAAAAAACACCGACTAATTCAACAACAACCTCAACATTTAAAAACAACAACAACCTCAACATTGAAAAACACCAGCAAATTCAACAACAACCTCAACATTGAAAAACACCAACAAATTCAACAACAACCTCAACATTGAAAAACACCAACAAACTCAACAACAACCTCAACATTGAAAAACAACAACAACCTCAACATTGAAAAACACCAACAAATTCAACAACAACCTCAACATTGAAAAACACCAACAAATTCAACAACAACCTCAACATTGAAAAACAACAACAAACTCAACATTGAAAAACACCAACAAATTCAACAAAAAATTCAACATTGAAAAACACCAACAAATTCAACAACAACCCCGAAATTGAAAAACACCAACAAATTCAACAACAACCTCAACTTTGAAAAACAACAACAACCTCATCATGGAAAAACACCAACAAATTCAACAACAGCCTCAACATTGAAAAACAACAACATCCTCAAAATTGAAAAACACCAACAAATTCAACAACAACCCCAACATTTAAAAACAACAACAACCTCAACATTGAAAAACACCAACAAATTCAACAACAACCTCAACATTGAAAAACACCAACAAATTCAACAACTACCCAAACATTGAAAAACAACAACAACCTCAACATTGAAAAACACCAACAAATTCAACAACAACCTCAACATTGAAAAACACCAACAAATTCAACAATAACCTCGAAATTGAAAAACACCAACAAATTCTACAACAACTTCAACATTGAAAAACACCAACAAATTCAACAACAACCTCGACATTGAAAAACACCATCAAATTCAACAACAATCTCAACATTGAAAAACACCAACAACCTCAAAATTGAAAAAACACCGACAAATTCAACAACAACCTCAACATTTAAAAACAACAACAACCTCAACATTGAAAAACACCAGCAAATTCAACAACAACCTCAACATTGAAAAACACCAACAAATTCAACAACAACCTCAACATTGAAAAACACCAACAAACTCAACAACAACCTCAACATTGAAAAACAACAACAACCTCAACATTGAAAAACAGCAACAAATTCAACAACAACCTCAACATTGAAAAACACCAACAAATTCAACAACAAACTCAAGATTGAAAAACACCAACAAATTCAACAACCTCAACATTGAAAAACAACAACAACCTCAACAGTGAAAAACACCAACAAATTCAACAACAACCTCAACATTGAAAAACACCAACAAATTCAACAACAACCTCAACATTGAAAAACAACAACCTCAACATTGAAAAACACCAACAAATTCAACAAAAAATTCAACATTGAAAAACACCAACAAATTCAACAACAACCCCGACATTGAAAAACACCAACAAATTCAACAACAACCTCAACTTTGAAAAACAACAACAACCTCTTTTTGGAAAAACACCAACAAATTCAACAATAGCCTCAACTTTGAAAAACAACAACAACCTCAACATTGAAAAACACCAACAAATTCAACAACAACCTCAACATTGAAAAACAACAACAAACTCAACGTTGAAAAACACCAACAAATTCAACAACAACCTCAACATTGAAAAGCAACAACAACCTCAACTTTGAAAAACACCAACAAATTCAACAACAACCTCAACATTGAAAAACAACAACAACCTCAACATTGAAAAACACCAACAAATTCAACAACAACCTCAACATTGAAAAACACCAACAAATTCAAAAACAACCTCAGCATTGAAAAACAACAACAACCTCAACATTGAAAAACACCAACAAATTCAACAACAACCTCAACATTGAAAAACAACAACAACCTCAACATTGAAAAACACCACCAAATTCAACAACATCTTCATCATTGACAAACACCAACAAATTCAACAACAACCTCGAAATTGAAAAACACCAACAAATACAACAACAACCTAAACATTGAAAAACAACAACAACCTCAACATTGACAAACACCAACAAATTCCAACAACAACCTCAACATTTAAAAACACCAACAAATTCAACAACAACCTCAACATTGAAAACAACAACAAATTCAACAACAACCTCAACATTTAAAAACGCCAAAAAATTCAACAACAACCTCAACATTGAAAAACAACAACCTCAACATTGTAAAACACCAACAAATTCAACAAAAAATTCAACATTGAAAAACACCAACAAATTCAACAACAACACCGACATTGAAAAACACCAACAAATTCAACAACAACCTCAACTTTGAAAAACAACAACAACCTCATCATGGAAAAACTCCAACAAATTCAACAACAACCTCAACATTGAAAAACAACAACATCCTCAAAATTGAAAAACACCAACAAATTCAACAACAACCCCAACATTTAAAAACAACAACAACCTCAACATTGAAAAACACCAACATATTCAACAACAACCTCAACATTGAAAAACACCAACAAATTCAACAACAACCTCAACATTGAAAAACACCAACAAACTCAACAACAACCTCAACATTGAAAAACAACAACAACCTCAACATTGAAAAACACCAACAAATTCAACAACAACCTCAACATTGAAAAACACCAACAAATTCAACAACAACCTCAACATTGAAAAACACCAATAACCTCAACATTGAAAAACACCAACAAATTCAACAACAACCTCAACATTGAAAAACAACAGCAAACTCAACATTGAAAAACACCAACAAATTCAACAACAACATCAATATTGAAAAAAAAACAACCTCAACATTGAAAAACACCAACAAATTCAACAACAACTTCAAAATTGAAAAATACCAACAAGTTCAACAACAACCTCAACATTGAAAAACAACAACAACCTCAACATTGAAAAACACCAACAAATTAAACAACAAACTCGAAATTGAAAAACACCAACAAATTCAACAACAACTTCAACATTGAAAAACACCAACAAATTCAACAACAACCTCGACATTGAAAAACACCATCAAATTCAACAACAACCTCAACATTGAAAAACACCAACAACCTCAAAATTGAAAAAACACCAAGAAATTCAACAACAATCTCAACATTGAAAAACACCAACAAACTCAACAACAACCTCAACATTGAAAAACAACAACAACCTCAACATTGAAAAACACCAACAAATTCAACAACAACCTCAACATTGAAAAACACCAACAAATTCAACAACAACCTCAACATTGAAAAACACCAACAAATTCAACAACCTCAACATTGAAAAACAACAACAACCTCAACATTGAAAAACACCAACAAATTCAACAACAACCTCAACATTGAAAAACACCAACAAATTCAACAACAACCTCAACATTGAAAAACAACAACAACCTCAACATTGAAAAACACCAACAAATTCAACAACAACCTCAACATTGAAAAACAACAACAACCTCAACATTGAAAAACACCAACAAATTCAAAAACAACCTCAACATTGAAAAACAACAACAACCTCAACATTGAAAAACACCAACAAATTCAACAATAACCTCAACATTGAAAAACAACAACAACCTCAACATTGAAAAACACCAACAAATTCAACAACAACCTCAACATTGAAAAACAGCAACAAATTCAACAACAACCTCAACATTGAAAAACAACAACAACCTCAACATTGAAAAACACCAACAAATTCAACAACAACCTCAAAATTGAAAAACGCAACAAATTCAACAACAACCTCAGCATTGAAAAACAACAACAACCTCAAGATTGAAAAACACCAACAAATTCAACAACAACCTCAACATTGAAAAACAACAACAACCTCAACATTGAAAAACACCAACAAATTCAACAACAACTTCAACATTGAAAAACACCAACAAATTCAACAACAACCTCGAAATTGAAAAACACCAACAAATTCAACAACAACATCAACATTGAAAAACAACAACAACCTCAACATTGAAAAACACCAACAAATTCAACAACAACTTCAACATTGAAAAACAACAACAACCTCAACATTGAAAAACACCAACAAATTCAACAACAACCTCAACATTGAAAAACACCAACAAATTCAAAAACAACCTCAGCATTGAAAAACAACAACAACCTCAACATTGAAAAACACCAACAAATTCAACAACAACCTCAACATTGAAAAACAACAACACCCTCAACATTGAAAAACACCAGCAAATTCAACAACAACCTCAACATTGAAAAACACCAACAAATTCAACAACAAACTCAACATTGAAAAACACCAACAAATTGAACAACAACCTCAACATTGAAACACAACAACAACCTCAACATTGAAAAACACCCACAAATTCAACAACAACCTCAACATTGAAAATCACCAACAAATTCAACAACAACCTCAACATTGAAAAACACCAACAAACTCAACAACAACCTCAACATTGAAAAACAACAACAACCTCAACATTGAAAAACACCAACAAATTCAACAACAACCTCAACATTGAAAAACACCAACAAATTCAACAACAACCTCAACATTGAAAAACACCAACAAACTCAACAACAACCTCAACATTGAAAAACAACAACACCCTCAACATTGAAAAACACCAACAAATTCAACAACAACCTCAACATTGAAAAACACCAACAAATTCAACAACAACCTCAACATTGAAAAACAACAACAAACTCAACATTGAAAAACACCAACAAATTCAACAAAAAATTCAACATTGAAAAACACCAACAAATTCAACAACAACCCTGAAATTGAAAAACACCAACAAATTCAACAACAACCTCAACTTTGAAAAACAACAACAACCTCATCATGGAAATACACCAACAAATTCAACAATAGCCTCAACATTGAAAAACAACAACATCCTCAAAATTGAAAAACACCAACAAATTCAACAACAACCCCAACATTTAAAAACAACAACAACCTCAACATTGAAAAACACCAACAAATTCAACAAAAAATTCAACATTGAAAATCACCAACAAATTCAACCACAACCCCGACATTGAAAAACACCAACACACTCAACAACAACCTCAACATTGAAAAACACCAACAACCTCAACATTGGAAAACAACAACAAATTCAACAACAACCTCAACATTGAAAAACAACAACAAACTCAACATTGAAAAACAACAGCAAATTCAACAACAACCTCAACATTGAAAAACAACAACAAACTCAACATTGAAAAACACCAACAAATTCACAACAACCTCAACATTGAAAAACAACAACAACCTCAACATTGAAAAACACCAACAAATTCGACAACAACTTCAACATTGAAAAACACCAACAAATTCAACAACAACCTCAACATTGAAAAACAACAACAACCTCAACATTGAAAAACACCAACAAATTCAACAACTACCCAAACATTGAAAAACAACAACAACCTCAACATTGAAAAACACCAACAAATTCAACAACAACCTCAACATTGAAAAACACCAACAAATTCAACAACAACCTCGAAATTGAAAAACACCAACAAATTCAACAACAACTTCAACATTGAAAAACACCAACAAATTCAACAACAACCTCGACATTGAAAAACACCATCAAATTCAACAACAACCTCAACATTGAAAAACACCAACAACCTCAAAATTGAAAAAACACCGACTAATTCAACAACAACCTCAACATTTAAAAACAACAACAACCTCAACATTGAAAAACACCAACAAATTCAAAAACAACCTCAACATTGAAAAACAACAACAACCTCAACATTGAAAAACACCAACAAATTCAACAATAACCTCAACATAGAAAAACAACAACAACCTCAACATTGAAAAACACCAACAAATTCAACAACAACCTCAACATTGAAAAACAGCAACAAATTCAACAACAACCTCAACATTGAAAAACAACAACAACCTCAACATTGAAAAACACCAACAAATTCAACAACAACCTCAAAATTGAAAAACGCAACAAATTCAACAACAACCTCAGCATTGAAAAACAACAACAACCTCAAGATTGAAAAACACCAACAAATTCAACAACAACTTCAACATTGAAAAACACCAACAAATTCAACAACAACCTCGAAATTGAAAAACACCAACAAATTCAACAACAACATCAACATTGAAAAACAACAACAACCTCAACATTGAAAAACACCAACAAATTCAACAACAACTTCAACATTGAAAAACAACAACAACCTCAACATTGAAAAACACCAACAAATTCAACAACAACCTCAACATTTAAAAACACCAACAAATTCAACAACAACCTCAACATTGAAAAACAACAACAATCTCAACATTGAAAAACACCAACAAATTCAACAACAACCTCAACATTGAAAAACACCAGCAAATTCAACAACAACCTCAACATTGAAAAACACCAACAAATTCAACAACAAACTCAACATTGAAAAACACCAACAAATTGAACAACAACCTCAACATTGAAACACAACAACAACCTCAACATTGAAAAACACCAACAAATTCAACAACAACCTCAACATTGAAAATCACCAACAAATTCAACAACAACCTCAACATTGAAAAACACCAACAAACTCAACAACAACCTCAACATTGAAAAACAACAACAACCTCAACATTGAAAAACACCAACAAATTCAACAACAACCTCAACATTGAAAAACACCAACAAATTCAACAACAACCTCAACATTGAAAAACACCAACAAACTCAACAACAACCTCAACATTGAAAAACAACAACAACCTCAACATTGAAAAACACCAACAAATTCAACAACAACCTCAACATTGAAAAACACCAACAAATTCAACAACAACCTCAACATTGAAAAACAACAACAAACTCAACATTGAAAAACACCAACAAATTCAACAAAAAATTCAACATTGAAAAACACCAACAAATTCAGCAACAACCCTGAAATTGAAAAACACCAACAAATTCAACAACAACCTCAACTTTGAAAAACAACAACAACCTCATCATGGAAATACACCAACAAATTCAACAATAGCCTCAACATTGAAAAACAACAACATCCTCAAAATTGAAAAACACCAACAAATTCAACAACAACCCCAACATTTAAAAACAACAACAACCTCAACATTGAAAAACACCAACAAATTCAACAAAAAATTCAACATTGAAAATCACCAACAAATTCAACCACAACCCCGACATTGAAAAACTCCAACACACTCAACAACAACCTCAACATTGAAAAACACCAACAACCTCAACATTGAAAAACAACAACAAATTCAACAACAACCTCAACATTGAAAAACAACAACAAACTCAACATTGAAAAACAACAGCAAATTCAACAACAACCTCAACATTGAAAAACAACAACAAACTCAACATTGAAAAACACCAACAAATTCACAACAACCTCAACATTGAAAAACAACAACAACCTCAACATTGAAAAACACCAACAAATTCGACAACAACTTCAACATTGAAAAACACCAACAAATTCAACAACAACCTCAACATTGAAAAACAACAACAACCTCAACATTGAAAAACACCAACAAATTCAACAACTACCCAAACATTGAAAAACAACAACAACCTCAACATTGAAAAACACCAACAAATTCAACAACAACCTCAACATTGAAAAACACCAACAAATTCAACAACAACCTCGAAATTGAAAAACACCAACAAATTCAACAACAACTTCAACATTGAAAAACACCAACAAATTCAACAACAACCTCGACATTGAAAAACACCATCAAATTCAACAACAACCTCAACATTGAAAAACACCAACAACCTCAAAATTGAAAAAACACCGACTAATTCAACAACAACCTCAACATTTAAAAACAACAACAACCTCAACATTGAAAAACAACAGCAAATTCAACAACAACCTCAACATTGAAAAACACCAACAAATTCAACAACAACCTGAACATTGAAAAACACCAACAAATTCAACAACAACCTCAACATTGAAAAACACCAACAAATTCAACAACAACCTCAACATTGAAAAACAACAACAAACTCAACATTGAAAAACACCAACAAATTCAACAAAAAATTCAACATTGAAAAACACCAACAAATTCAACAACAACCCCGAAATTGAAAAACACCAACAAATTCAACAACAACCTCAACTTTGAAAAACAACAACAACCTCATCATGGAAAAACACCAACAAATTCAACAACAGCCTCAACATTGAAAAACAACAACATCCTCAAAATTGAAAAACACCAACAAATTCAACAACAACCCCAACATTTAAAAACAACAACAACCTCAACATTGAAAAACACCAACAAATTCAACAACAACCTCAACATTGAAAAACACCAACAAATTCAACAACTACCCAAACATTGAAAAACAACAACAACCTCAACATTGAAAAACACCAACAAATTCAACAACAACCTCAACATTGAAAAACACCAACAAATTCAACAATAACCTCGAAATTGAAAAACACCAACAAATTCTACAACAACTTCAACATTGAAAAACACCAACAAATTCAACAACAACCTCGACATTGAAAAACACCATCAAATTCAACAACAATCTCAACATTGAAAAACACCAACAACCTCAAAATTGAAAAAACACCGACAAATTTAACAACAACCTCAACATTTAAAAACAACAACAACCTCAACATTGAAAAACACCAGCAAATTCAACAACAACCTCAACATTGAAAAACACCAACAAATTCAACAACAACCTCAACATTGAAAAACACCAACAAACTCAACAACAACCTCAACATTGAAAAACAACAACAATTTCAACATTGAAAAACAGCAACAAATTCAACAACAACCTCAAGATTGAAAAACACCAACAAATTCAACAACAAACTCAAGATTGAAAAACACCAACAAATTCAACAACCTCAACATTGAAAAACAACAACAACCTCAACATTGAAAAACACCAACAAATTCAACAACAACCTCAACATTGAAAAACACCAACAAATTCAACAACAACCTCAACATTGAAAAACAACAACCTCAACATTGAAAAACAGCAACAAATTCAACAAAAAATTCAACATTGAAAAACACCAACAAATTCAACAACAACCCCGACATTGAAAAACACCAACAAATTCAACAACAACCTCAACTTTGAAAAACAACAACAACCTCTTTTTGGAAAAACACCAACAAATTCAACAATAGCCTCAACTTTGAAAAACAACAACAACCTCAACATTGAAAAACACCAACAAATTCAACAACAACCTCAACCATGAAAAACAACAACAAACTCAACGTTGAAAAACACCAACAAATTCAACAACAACCTCAACATTGAAAAGCAACAACAACCTCAACTTTGAAAAACACCAACAAATTCAACAACAACCTCAACATTGAAAAACAACAACAACCTCAACATTGAAAAACACCAACAAATTCAACAACAACCTCAACATTGAAAAACACCAACAAATTCAAAAACAACCTATGAATTGAAAAACAACAACAACCTCAACATTGAAAAACACCAACAAATTCAACAACAACCTCAACATTGAAAAACAACAACAACCTCAACATTGAAAAACACCACCAAATTCAACAACATCTTCATCATTGACAAACACCAACAAATTCAACAACAACCTCGAAATTGAAAAACACCAACAAATACAACAACAACCTAAACATTGAAAAACAACAACAACCTCAACATTGACAAACACCAACAAATTCCAACAACAACCTCAACATTTAAAAACACCAACAAATTCAACAGCAACCTCAACATTGAAAACAACAACAAATTCAACAACAACCTCAACATTTAAAAACGCCAAAAAATTCAACAACAACCTCAACATTGAAAAACAACAACCTCAACATTGTAAAACACCAACAAATTCAACAAAAAATTCAACATTGAAAAACACCAACAAATTCAACAACAACACCGACATTGAAAAATACCAACAAATTCAACAACAACCTCAACTTTGAAAAACAACAACAACCTCATCATGGAAAAACTCCAACAAATTCAACAACAACCTCAACATTGAAAAACAACAACATCCTCAAAATTGAAAAACACCAACAAATTCAACAACAACCCCAACATTTAAAAACAACAACAACCTCAACATTGAAAAACACCAACATATTCAACAACAACCTCAACATTGAAAAACACCAACAAATTCAACAACAACCTCAACATTGAAAAACACCAACAAACTCAACAACAACCTCAACATTGAAAAACAACAACAACCTCAACATTGAAAAACACCAACAAATTCAACAACAACCTCAACATTGAAAAACACCAACAAATTCAACAACAACCTCAACATTGAAAAACACCAATAACCTCAACATTGAAAAACACCAACAAATTCAACAACAACCTCAACATTGAAAAACAACAGCAAACTCAACATTGAAAAACACCAACAAATTCAACAACAACATCAATATTGAAAAAAAAACAACCTCAACATTGAAAAACACCAACAAATTCAACAACAACTTCAAAATTGAAAAATACCAACAAGTTCAACAACAACCTCAACATTGAAAAACAACAACAACCTCAACATTGAAAAACACCAACAAATTAAACAACAAACTCGAAATTGAAAAACACCAACAAATTCAACAACAACTTCAACATTGAAAAACACCAACAAATTCAACAACAACCTCGACATTGAAAAACACCATCAAATTCAACAACAACCTCAACATTGAAAAACACCAACAACCTCAAAATTGAAAAAACACCAAGAAATTCAACAACAATCTCAACATTGAAAAACACCAACAAACTCAACAACAACCTCAACATTGAAAAACAACAACAACCTCAACATTGAAAAACACCAACAAATTCAACAACAACCTCAACATTGAAAAACACCAACAAATTCAACAACAACCTCAACATTGAAAAACACCAACAAATTCAACAACCTCAACATTGAAAAACAACAACAACCTCAACATTGAAAAACACCAACAAATTCAACAACAACCTCAACATTGAAAAACACCAACAAATTCAACAACAACCTCAACATTGAAAAACAACAACAACCTCAACATTGAAAAACACCAACAAATTCAACAACAACCTCAACATTGAAAAACAACAACAACCTCAACATTGAAAAAACACCAACAAATTCAAAAACAACCTCAACATTGAAAAACAACAACAACCTCAACATTGAAAAACACCAACAAATTCAACAATAACCTCAACATTGAAAAACAACAACAACCTCAACATTGAAAAACACCAACAAATTCAACAACAACCTCAACATTGAAAAACAGCAACAAATTCAACAACAACCTCAACATTGAAAAACAACAACAACCTCAACATTGAAAAACACCAACAAATTCAACAACATCCTCAAAATTGAAAAACGCAACAAATTCAACAACAACCTCAGCATTGAAAAACAACAACAACCTCAAGATTGAAAAACACCAACAAATTCAACAACAACCTCAACATTGAAAAACAACAACAACCTCAACATTGAAAAACACCAACAAATTCAACAACAACTTCAACATTGAAAAACACCAACAAATTCAACAACAACCTCGAAATTGAAAAACACCAACAAATTCAACAACAACATCAACATTGAAAAACAACAACAACCTCAACATTGAAAAACACCAACAAATTCAACAACAACTTCAACATTGAAAAACAACAACAACCTCAACATTGAAAAACACCAACAAATTCAACAACAACCTCAACATTTAAAAACACCAACAAATTCAACAACAACCTCAACATTGAAAAACAACAACAATCTCAACATTGAAAAACACCAACAAATTCAACAACAACCTCAACATTGAAAAACACCAGCAAATTCAACAACAACCTCAACATTGAAAAACACCAACAAATTCAACAACAAACTCAACATTGAAAAACACCAACAAATTGAACAACAACCTCAACATTGAAACACAACAACAACCTCAACATTGAAAAACACCAACAAATTCAACAACAACCTCAACATTGAAAATCACCAGCAAATTCAACAACAACCTCAACATTGAAAAACAACAACAACCTCAACATTGAAAAACACTAACAAATTCAACAACAACCTCAGCATTGAAAAACAGCAACAACCTCAACATTGAAAAACACCAACAAATTCAACAACAACCTCAACATTGAAAAACAACAACAACCGAAACATTGAAAAACACCAACAAATTCAACAACAACCTCAACATTGAAAAACAACAACAACCTCAACATTGAAAAACAACAACAAATTCAACAACAACCTCAACATTGAAAAACACCAACAAATTCAACAACAACCTCAGCATTGAAAAACAACAACAACCTCAACATTGAAAAACACCAACAAATTCAACAACAACCTCAACATTGAAAAACAACAACAACCTCAACATTGAAAAACATCAACAAATTCAACAACAACCTCAACATTGAAAAACAACAACAACCTCAACATTGCAAAAGACCAGCAAATTCAACAACAACCTCAACATTTAAAAGCATCAACAAATTCAACCACAACCTCAACATTGAAAACACCAACAAATTCAACAACAACCTCAACATTTAAAAACGCCATCACATTCAAAAACAACCTGAACATTGAAAAACAACAACCTCAACATTTAAAAACACCAACAAATTCAACAAAAAATTCAACATTGAAAATCACCAACAAATTCAACCACAACCCCGACATTGAAAAACACCAACACACTCAACAACAACCTGAACATTGAAAAACACCAACAACCTCAACATTGAAAAACACCAACAAATTCAACAACAACCTCAACATTGAAAAACACCAACAAATTCAACAACAACCTCAACATTGAAAAACACCAACAACCTCAACATTGAAAAACAACAACAAATTCAACAACAACCTCAACATTGAAAAACAACAACAAACTCAACATTGAAAAACAACAACAAATTCAACAACAACCTCAACATTGAAAAACAACAACAAACTCAACATTGAAAAACACCAACAAATTCACAACAACCTCAACATTGAAAAACAACAACAACCTCAACATTGAAAAACACCAACAAATTCGACAACAACTTCAACATTGAAAAACACCAACAAATTCAACAACAACCTCAACATTGAAAAACAACAACAACCTCAACATTGAAAAACACCAACAAATTCAACAACTACCCAAACATTGAAAAACAACAACAACCTCAACATTGAAAAACACCAACAAATTCAACAACAACCTCAACATTGAAAAACACCAACAAATTCAACAACAACCTCGAAATTGAAAAACACCAACAAATTCAACAACAACTTCAACATTGAAAAACACCAACAAATTCAACAACAACCTCGACATTGAAAAACACCATCAAATTCAACAACAACCTCAACATTGAAAAACACCAACAACCTCAAAATTGAAAAAACACCGACTAATTCAACAACAACCTCAACATTTAAAAACAACAACAACCTCAACATTGAAAAACACCAGCAAATTCAACAACAACCTCAACATTGAAAAACACCAACAAATTCAACAACAACCTCAACATTGAAAAACACCAACAAACTCAACAACAACCTCAACATTGAAAAACAACAACAACCTCAACATTGAAAAACACCAACAAATTCAACAACAACCTCAACATTGAAAAACACCAACAAATTCAACAACAACCTCAACATTGAAAAACAACAACAAACTCAACATTGAAAAACACCAACAAATTCAACAAAAAATTCAACATTGAAAAACACCAACAAATTCAACAACAACCCCGAAATTGAAAAACACCAACAAATTCAACAACAACCTCAACTTTGAAAAACAACAACAACCTCATCATGGAAATACACCAACAAATTCAACAATAGCCTCAACATTGAAAAACAACAACATCCTCAAAATTGAAAAACACCAACAAATTCAACAACAACCCCAACATTTAAAAACAACAACAACCTCAACATTGAAAAACACCAACAAATTCAACAAAAAATTCAACATTGAAAATCACCAACAAATTCAACCAAAACCCCGACATTGAAAAACACCAACACACTCAACAACAACCTCAACATTGAAAAACAGCAACAACCTCAACATTGAAAAACAACAACAAATTCAACAACAACCTCAACATTGAAAAACAACAACAAACTCAACATTGAAAAACAACAGCAAATTCAACAACAACCTCAACATTGAAAAACAACAACAAACTCAACATTGAAAAACACCAACAAATTCACAACAACCTCAACATTGAAAAACAACAACAACCTCAACATTGAAAAACACCAACAAATTCGACAACAACTTCAACATTGAAAAACACCAACAAATTCAACAACAACCTCAACATTGAAAAACAACAACAACCTCAACGTTGAAAAACACCAACAAATTCAACAACTACCCAAACATTGAAAAACAACAACAACCTCAACATTGAAAAACACCAACAAATTCAACAACAACCTCGAAATTGAAAAACACCAACAAATTCAACAACAACTTCAACATTGAAAAACACCAACAAATTCAACAACAACCTCGACATTGAAAAACACCATCAAATTCAACAACAACCTCAACATTGAAAAACACCAACAACCTCAAAATTGAAAAAACACCGACTAATTCAACAACAACCCCAACATTTAAAAACAACAACAACCTCAACATTGAAAAACACCAACAAATTCAACAACAACCTCAACATTGAAAAACACCAACAAATTCAACAACTACCCAAACATTGAAAAACAACAACAACCTCAACATTGAAAAACACCAACAAATTCAACAACAACCTCAACATTGAAAAACACCAACAAATTCAACAACAACCTCGAAATTGAAAAACACCAACAAATTCAACAACAACTTCAACATTGAAAAACACCAACAAATTCAACAACAACCTCGACATTGAAAAACACCATCAAATTCAACAACAATCTCAACATTGAAAAACACCAACAACCTCAAAATTGAAAAAACACCGACAAATTCAACAACAACCTCAACATTTAAAAACAACAACAACCTCAACATTGAAAAACACCAGCAAATTCAACAACAACCTCAACATTGAAAAACACCAACAAATTCAACAAGAACCTCAACATTGAAAAACACCAACAAACTCAACAACAACACTCAACATTGAAAAACAACAACAACCTCAACATTGAAAAACAGCAACAAATTCAACAACAACCTCAACATTGAAAAACACCAACAAATTCAACAACAAACTCAAGATTGAAAAACACCAACAAATTCAACAACCTCAACATTGAAAAACAACAACAACCTCAACATTGAAAAACACCAACAAATTCAACAACAACCTCAACATTGAAAAACACCAACAAATTCAACAACAACCTCAACATTGAAAAACAACAACCTCAACATTGAAAAACACCAACAAATTCAACAAAAAATTCAACATTGAAAAACACCAACAAATTCAACAACAACCCCGACATTGAAAAACACCAACAAATTCAACGACAACCTCAACTTTGAAAAACAACAACAACCTCTTGTTGGAAAAACACCAACAAATTCAACAATAGCCTCAACATTGAAAAACAACAACATCCTCAAAATTGAAAAACACCAACAAATTCAACAACAACCCCAACATTTAAAAACAACAACAACCTCAACATTGAAAAACACCAACAAATTCAACAACAACCTCAACATTGAAAAAAACCAACAAATTCAACAACATCCTCAACATTGAAAAACATCAACAAACTCAACAACAACCTCAACATTGAAAAACAACAACAACCTCAACATTGACAAACACCAACAAATTCAACAACAAACTCAACATTGAAAAACAGCAACAAATTCAACAACAACCTCAACATTGAAAAACACCAACAACCTCAACATTGAAAAACACCAACAAATTCAACAACAAGCTCAACATTGAAAAACAACAACAACCTCAACATTGAAAAACACCAACAAATTCAACAACAACCTCAACTTTGAAAAACAACAACAAACTCAACATTGAAAAACACCAACAAATTCAACAACAACCTCAACATTGAAGAACAACAACATCCTCAAAATTGAAAAACACCAACAAATTCAACAACAACCCCAACATTTAAAAACAACAACAACCTCAACATTGAAAAACACCAACAAATTCAACAACAACCTCAACATTGAAAAACACCAACAAATTCAACAACTACCCAAACATTGAAAAACAACAACAACCTCAACATTGAAAAACACCAACAAATTCAACAACAACCTCAACATTGAAAAACACCAACAAATTCAACAACAACCTCGAAATTGAAAAACACCAACAAATTCAACAACAACTTCAACATTGAAAAACACCAACAAATTCAACAACAACCTCGACATTGAAAAACACCATCAAATTCAACAACAATCTCAACATTGAAAAACACCAACAACCTCAAAATTGAAAAAACACCGACAAAATCAACAACAACCTCAACATTTAAAAACAACAACAACCTCAACATTGAAAAACACCAGCAAATTCAACAACAACCTCAACATTGAAAAACACCAACAAATTCAACAACAACCTCAACATTGAAAAACACCAACAAACTCAACAACAACCTCAAGATTGAAAAACAACAACAACCTCAACATTGAAAAACAGCAACAAATTCAACAACAACCTCAACATTGAAAAACACCAACAAATTCAACAACAATCTCAAGATTGAAAAACACCAACAAATTCAACAACCTCAACATTGAAAAACAACAACAACCTCAACATTGAAAAACACCAACAAATTCAACAACAACCTCAACATTGAAAAACACCAACAAATTCAACAACAACCTCAACATTGAAAAACAACAACCTCAACATTGAAAAACACCAACAAATTCAACAAAAAATTCAACATTGAAAAACACCAACAAATTCAACAACAACCCCGACATTGAAAAACACCAACAAATTCAACAACAACCTCAACTTTGAAAAACAACAACAACCTCATTTTGGAAAAACACCAACAAATTCAACAATAGCCTCAACATTGAAAAACAACAACATCCTCAAAATTGAAAAACACCAACAAATTCAACAACAACCCCAACATTTAAAAACAACAACAACCTCAACATTGAAAAACACCAACAAATTCAACAACAACCTCAACATTGAAAAAAACCAACAAATTCAACAACATCCTCAACATTGAAAAACATCAACAAACTCAACAACAACCTCAACATTGAAAAACAACAACAACCTCAACATTGACAAACACCAACAAATTCAACAACAAACTCAACATTGAAAAACAGCAACAAATTCAACAACAACCTCAACATTGAAAAACACCAACAACCTCAACATTGAAAAACACCAACAAATTCAACAACAAGCTCAACATTGAAAAACAACAACAACCTCAACATTGAAAAACACCAACAAATTCAACAACAACCTCAACTTTGAAAAACAACAACAAACTCAACATTGAAAAACACCAACAAATTCAACAACAACCTCAACATTGAAAAACAACAACAACCTCAACATTGAAAAACACCAACAAATTCAACAACAACCTCAACATTGAAAAACAACAACAACCTCAACATTGAAAAACACCAACAAATTCAACAACAACCTCAACATTGAAAAACAACAACAACCTCAACATTGAAAAACACCAACAAATTCAACAACAACCTCAACATTGAAAAACAACAACAACCTCAACATTGAAAAACACCAACAAATTCAACAACAACCTCAACATTGAAAAACAACAACAACCTCAACATTGAAAAACAACAACAAATTCAACAACAACCTCAACATTGAAAAACACCAACAAATTCAACAACAACCTCAACATTGAAAAACAACAACAACCTAAACATTGAAAAACACCAACAAATTCAACAACCACCTCAACATTGAAAAACAACAACAACCTCAACATTGAAAAACACCAACAAATTCAACAGCAACCACAACATTGAAAAACACCAACAAATTCAACAACAACCTCAGCATTGAAAAACAACAACAACCTCAACATTGAAAAACACCAACAAATTCAACAACAACCTCAACATTGAAAAACAACAACAACATCAACATTGAAAAACACCAACAAATTCAACAACAACTTCAACATTGAAAAACACCAACAAATTCAACAACAACCTCGAAATTGAAAAACACCAACAAATACAACAACAACCTCAACATTGAAAAACAACAACAACCTCAACATTGAAAAACACCAACAAATTCAACAACAACCTCAACATTGAAAAACAACAACAACCTCAACATTGCAAAACACCAGCAAATTCAACAACAACCTCAACATTTAAAAACACCAACAAATTCAACAACAACCTCAACATTGAAAAACAACAACAATCTCAACATTGAAAAACACCAACAAATTCAACAACAACCTCAACATTGAAAAACAACAACAACCTCAACATTGAAAAACACCAAGAAATTCAACAACAACCTCGACATTGAAAAACACCCTCAAATGCAAAATCAACCTCAACATTGAACAACACCAACAACCTCAAAATTGAAAAAACACCAACAAATTCAACAACAACCTCAACATTTAAAAACAACAACAACCTCAACATTGAAAAACACCAACAAATTCAACAACAACCTCAACATTGAAAAACACCAACAGATTCAACAACAACCTCAACATTGAAAAACACCAACAAACTCAACAACAACCTCAACATTGAAAAATAACAACAACCTCAACATTGAAAAACACCAACAAATTCAACAACAAACTCAAGATTGAAAAACACCAACAAATTCAACAACCTCAACATTGAAAAACAACAACAACCTCATCATTGAAAAACACCAACAAATTCCTCAACAACCTCAACATTGAAAAACACCAACAAATTCAACAACAACCTGAACATTGAAAAACACCAACAACCTCAACATTGAAAAACACCAACAAATTCAACAACAACCTCAACATTGAAATACAACAACAACCTCAACATTGAAAAACACCAACAAATTCAACAATAACCTCAACATTGAAAAACAACAACAAACTCAACATTGAAAAACACCAACAAATTCAACAACAACCTCAAGATTGAAAAACACCAACAAATTCAACAACCTCAACATTGAAAAACAACAACAACCTCAACATTGAAAAACACCAACAAATTCAACAACAACCTCAACATTGAAAAACACCAACAAATTCAACAACAACCTCAACATTGAAAAGCAACAACAACCTCAACATTGAAAAACACCAACAAATTCAACACCAACCTCAACATTGAAAAACACCAACAAATTCAACAACAACCTCAACATTGAAAAACAACAACAACCTCAACATTGAAAAACACCAACAAATTCAACAATAACCTCAACATTGAAAAACAACAACAACCTCAACATTGAAAAACACCAACAAATTCAACAACAACCTCAACATTGAAAAACACCAACAAATTCAACAACAACCTCAACATTGAAAAACAACAACAACCTCAACATTGAAAAACACCAACAACTTCAACAACAACCTCAACATTGAAAAACAACAACAACCTCAACATTGAAAAACACCAAGAAATTCAACAACAACCTCAACATTGAAAAACAACAACAAACTCAACATTGAAAAACACCAACAAATTCAACAACAACCTCAACATTGAAAAACAACAACAACCTCAACATTGAAAAACAACAACAAATTCAACAACAACCTCAACATTGAAAAACACCAACAAATTCAACAACAACCTCAACATTGAAAAACAACAACAACCTAAACATTGAAAAACACCAACAAATTCAACAACCACCTCAACATTGAAAAACACCAACAAATTCAACAACAACCCCGACATTGAAAAACACCAACAAATTCAACAACAACCTCAACTTTGAAAAACAACAACAACCTCTTTTTGGAAAAACACCAACAAATTCAACAATAGCCTCAACATTGAAAAACAACAACATCCTCAAAATTGAAAAACACCAACAAATTCAACAACAACCCCAACATTTAAAAACAACAACAACCTCAACATTGAAAAACACCAACAAATTCAACAACAACCTCAACATTGAAAAAAACCAACAAATTCAACAACATCCTCAACATTGAAAAACATCAACAAACTCAACAACAACCTCAACATTGAAAAACAACAACAACCTCAACATTGACAAACACCAACAAATTCAACAACAAACTCAACATTGAAAAACACCAACAAATTCAACAACAACCTCAACATTGAAAAACACCAACAACCTCAACATTGAAAAACACCAACAAATTCAACAACAAGCTCAACATTGAAAAACAACAACAACCTCAACATTGAAAAACACCAACAAATTCAACAACAACCTCAACTTTGAAAAACAACAACAAACTCAACATTGAAAAACACCAACAAATTCAACAACAACCTCAACATTGAAAAACAACAACATCCTCAAAATTGAAAAACACCAACAAATTCAACAACAACCCCAACATTTAAAAACAACAACAACCTCAACATTGAAAAACACCAACAAATTCAACAACAACCTCAACATTGAAAAACACCAACAAATTCAACAACTACCCAAACATTGAAAAACAACAACAACCTCAACATTGAAAAACACCAACAAATTCAACAACAACCTCAACATTTAAAAACAACAACAACCTCAACATTGAAAAACACCAGCAAATTCAACAACAACCTCAACATTGAAAAACACCAACAAATTCAACAACAACCTCAACATTGAAAAACACCAACAAACTCAACAACAACCTCAACATTGAAAAACAACAACAACCTCAACATTGAAAAACAGCAACAAATTCAACAACAACCTCAACATTGAAAAACACCAACAAATTCAACAACAAACTCAAGATTGAAAAACACCAACAAATTCAACAACCTCAACATTGAAAAACAACAACAACCTGAACATTGAAAAACACCAACAAATTCAACAACAACCTCAACATTGAAAAACACCAACAAATTCAACAACAACTTCAACATTGAAAAACAACAACCTCAACATTGAAAAACACCAACAAATTCAACAAAAAATTCAACATTGAAAAACACCAACAAATTCAACAACAACCCCGACATTGAAAAACACCAACAAATTCAACAACAACCTCAACTTTGAAAAACAACAACAACCTCATTTTGGAAAAACACCAACAAATTCAACAATAGCCGCAACATTGAAAAACAACAACATCCTCAAAATTGAAAAACACCAACAAATTCAACAACAACCCCAACATTTAAAAACAACAACAACCTCAACATTGAAAAACACCAACAAATTCAACAACAACCTCAACATTGAAAAAAACCAACAAATTCAACAACATCCTCAACATTGAAAAACATCAACAAACTCAACAACAACCTCAACATTGAAAAACAACAACAACCTCAACATTGACAAACACCAACAAATTCAACAACAAACTCAACATTGAAAAACAGCAACAAATTCAACAACAACCTCAACATTGAAAAACACCAACAACCTCAACATTGAAAAACACCAACAAATTCAACAACAAGCTCAACATTGAAAAACAACAACAACCTCAACATTGAAAAACACCAACAAATTCAACAACAACCTCAACTTTGAAAAACAACAACAAACTCAACATTGAAAAACACCAACAAATTCAACAACAACCTGAACATTGAAAAACAACAACAACCTCAACATTGAAAAACACCAACAAATTCAACAACAACCTCAACATTGAAAAACAACAACAACCTCAACATTGAAAAACACCAACAAATTCAACAACAACCTCAACATTGAAAAACAACAACAACCTCAACATTGAAAAACACCAACAAATTCAACAACAACCTCAACATTGAAAAACAACAACAAACTCAACATTGAAAAACACCAACAAATTCAACAACAACCTGAACATTGAAAAACAACAACAACCTCAACATTGAAAAACAACAACAAATTCAACAACAACCTCAACATTGAAAAACACCAACAAATTCAACAACAACCTCAACATTGAAAAACAACAACAACCTAAACATTGAAAAACACCAACAAATTCGACAACCACCTCAACATTGAAAAACAACAACAACCTCAACATTGAAAAACACCAACAAATTCAACAGCAACCTCAACATTGAAAAACACCAACAAATTCAACAACAACCTCAGCATTGAAAAACAACAACAACCTCAACATTGAAAAACACCAACAAATTCAACAACAACCTCAACATTGAAAAACAACAACAACATCAACATTGAAAAACACCAACAAATTCAACAACAACTTCAACATTGAAAAACACCAACAAATTCAACAACAACCTCGAAATTGAAAAACACCAACAAATACAACAACAACCTCAACATTGAAAAACAACAACAACCTCAACATTGCAAAACACCAGCAAATTCAACAACAACCTCAACATTTAAAAACACCAACAAATTCAACAACAACCTCAACATTGAAAAACAACAACAATCTCAACATTGAAAAACACCAACAAATTCAACAACAACCTCAACATTGAAAAACAACAACAACCTCAACATTGAAAAACACCAAGAAATTCAACAACAACCTCGACATTGAAAAACACCCTCAAATGCAAAATCAACCTCAACATTGAACAACACCAACAACCTCAAAATTGAAAAAACACCAACAAATTCAACAACAACCTCAACATTTAAAAACAACAACAACCTCAACATTGAAAAACACCAACAAATTCAACAACAACCTCAACATTGAAAAACACCAACAGATTCAACAACAACCTCAACATTGAAAAACACCAACAAACTCAACAACAACCTCAACATTGAAAAATAACAACAACCTCAACATTGAAAAACACCAACAAATTCAACAACAAACTCAAGATTGAAAAACACCAACAAATTCAACAACCTCAACATTGAAAAACAACAACAACCTCATCATTGAAAAACACCAACAAATTCCTCAACAACCTCAACATTGAAAAACACCAACAAATTCAACAACAACCTGAACATTGAAAAACACCAACAACCTCAACATTGAAAAACACCAACAAATTCAACAACAACCTCAACATTGAAATACAACAACAACCTCAACATTGAAAAACACCAACAAATTCAACAATAACCTCAACATTGAAAAACAACAACAAACTCAACATTGAAAAACACCAACAAATTCAACAACAACCTCAAGATTGAAAAACACCAACAAATTCAACAACCTCAACATTGAAAAACAACAACAACCTCAACATTGAAAAACACCAACAAATTCAACAACAACCTCAACATTGAAAAACACCAACAAATTCAACAACAACCTCAACATTGAAAAGCAACAACAACCTCAACATTGAAAAACACCAACAAATTCAACACCAACCTCAACATTGAAAAACACCAACAAATTCAACAACAACCTCAACATTGAAAAACAACAACAACCTCAACATTGAAAAACACCAACAAATTCAACAATAACCTCAACATTGAAAAACAACAACAACCTCAACATTGAAAAACACCAACAAATTCAACAACAACCTCAACATTGAAAAACAACAACAACCTCAACATTGAAAAACACCAACAACTTCAACAACAACCTCAACATTGAAAAACAACAACAACCTCAACATTGAAAAACACCAAGAAATTCAACAACAACCTCAACATTGAAAAACAACAACAAACTCAACATTGAAAAACACCAACAAATTCAACAACAACCTCAACATTGAAAAACAACAACAACCTCAACATTGAAAAACAACAACAAATTCAACAACAACCTCAACATTGAAAAACACCAACAAATTCAACAACAACCTCAACATTGAAAAACAACAACAACCTAAACATTGAAAAACACCAACAAATTCAACAACCACCTCAACATTGAAAAACAACAACAAACTCAACATTGAAAAACACCATCAAATTCAACAACAACCTCAACATTGAAAAACACCAACACCTCAAAATTGAAAAAACACCAACAAATTCAACAACAACCTCAACATTTAAAAACAACAACAACCTCAACATTGAAAAACACCAACAAATTCAACAACAACCTCAACATTGAAAAACACCAACAAATTCAACAACAACCTCAACATTGAAAAACACCAACAAACTCAACAACAACCTCAACATTGAAAAACAACAACAACCTCAACATTGAAAAACACCAACAAATTCAACAACAACCTCAACATTGAAAAACACCTACAAATTCAACAACAAACTCAAGATTGAAAAACACCAACAATTTCAACAACCTCAACATTGAAAAACAACAACAACCTCAACATTGAAAAACACCAACAAATTCAACAACAACCTCAACATTGAAAAACACCAACAAATTCAACAACAACCTCAACATTGAAAAACAACAACAACCTCAACATTGAAAAACACCAACAAATTCAACAACAACCTCAACATTGAAAAACAACAACAACCTCAACATTGAGAAACACCAACAAATTCAACAACAACCTCAAAATTGAAAAACAACAACAAACTCAACATTGAAAAACACCAATAAATTCAACAACAACGTCAACATTGAAAAACAACAACAACCTCAACATTGAAAAACACCAACAAATTCAACAATAACCTCAACATTGAAAAACAACAACAACCTCAACATTGAAAAACACCAACAAATTCAACAACAACCTCAACATTGAAAAACACCAACAAATTCAACAACAACTTCAACATTGAAAAACAACAACAACCTCAGCATTGAAAAACACCAACAAATTCAACAACAACCTCAACATTGAAAAACAACAACAACCTCAACATTGAAAAACACCAACAAATTCAACAACAACCTCAACATTGAAAAACACAACAAATTCAACAACAACCTCAGCATTGAAAAACAACAACAACCTCAACATTGAAAAACACCAACAAATTCAACAACAACCTCAACTGTGTAAAACAACAACAACCTCAACATTGAAAAACACCAACAAATTCAACAACAACTTCAACATTGAAAAACACCAACAAATTCAACAAGAACCTCGAAATTGAAAAACACCAACAAATTCAACAACAACCTCAACATTGAAAAACAACAACAACCTCAACATTGAAAAACACCAACAAATTCAACAACAACCTCAACATTGAAAAACAACAACAACCTCAACATTGAAAAACACCAACAAATTCAACAACAACCTCAACATTTAAAAACACCAACAAATCCAACAACAACCTCAACATTGAAAAACAACAACAATCTCATCATTGAAAAACACCAATAAATTCAACAACAACCTCAACATTGAAAAACAGCAACAACCTCAACATTGAAAAACACCAACAAATTCAACAACAACCTCAACATTGAAAAACACCAACAAATTCAACAACAACCTCAACATTGAAAAACACCAACAAATTCAACAACAAACACAACATTGAAAAACACCAACAAATTCAACAACAACCTCAACATTGAAAAACAACAACAACCTCAACATTGAAAAACACCAACAAATTCAACAACATCCTCAAAATTGAAAAGCACCAACAAATTCAACAACAACCTCAACATTGAAAAACAACAACAACCTCAACATTGAAAAACACTAACAAATTCAACAACAACCTCAAGATTGAAAAACAACAACAACCTCAACATTGAAAAACACCAACAAATTCAACAACAACCTCAACATTGACAAACAACAACAAACTCAACATTGACAAACACGAACAAATTCAAGAACAACCTCAATATTGAAAAACAACAACAACCTCAACATTGAAAAACACCAACAAATTCAACAACAACCTCAACATTGAAAAACACCAACAAATTCAACAACAACCTCAACATTGAAAAACAACAACAACCTAAACATTGAAAAACACCAACAAATTCAACAACAACCTCAACATTGAAAAACAACAACAACCTCATCATTGAAAAACACCAACAAATTCAACAACAACCTGAACATTGAAAAACACCAACAAATTCAACAACAACCTCAGCATTGAAAAACAACAACAACCTCAACATTGAAAAACACCAACAAATTCAACAACAACCTCAACATTGAAAAACAACAACAACCTCAACATTGAAAAACACCAACAAATTCAACAACAACTTCAACATTGAAAAACACCAACAAATTCAACAACAACCTCGAAATTGAAAAACACCATAAAGACAACAACCTCAACATAGAAAAACACCAACAAATTCAACAACAACCTCAACATTGAAAAACAACAACAACCTCAACATTGCAAAACACCAGCTAATTCAACAACAACCTCAACATTTAAAAACACGAACAAATTCAACAAAAACCTCAACATTGAAAACACCAACAAATTCAACAACAACCTCAACATTTAAAAACGCCAACAAATTCAACAACAACCTCAACATTGAAAAACAACAACCTCAACATTTAAAAACACCAACAAATTCAACAACAATCTCAACATTGAAAGCACCAACAAATTCAACAACCTCAACATTGAAAAACACCAACAAATTCAACAACAACTTCAACATTGAAAAACAACAACAACCTCAGCATTGAAAAACACCAACAAATTCAACAACAACCTCAACATTGAAAAACAACAACAACCTCAACATTGAAAAACACCAACAAATTCAACAACAACCTCAACATTGAAAAACAACAACAACCTCAACATTGAAAAACAACAACAAATTCAACAACAACCTCAACATTGAAAAACACCAACAAATTCAACAACAACCTCAACATTGAAAAACAACAACAACCTAAACATTGAAAAACACCAACAAATTCCACAAACACCTCAACATTGAAAAACAATAACAAACTCAACATTGAAAAACACCATCAAATTCAACAACAACCTCAACATTGAAAAACACCAACAACCTCAAAATTGAAAAAACACCAACAAATTCAACAACAACCTCAACATTTAAAAACAACAACAACCTCAACATTGAAAAACACCAACAAATTCAACAACAACCTCAACATTGAAAAACACCAACAAATTCAACAACAACCTCAACATTGAAAAACACCAACAAACTCAACAACAACCTCAACATTGAAAAACAACAACAACCTCAACATTGAAAAACACCAACAAATTCAACAACAACCTCAACATTGAAAAACACCTACAAATTCAACAACAAACTCAAGATTGAAAAACACCAACAATTTCAACAACCTCAACATTGAAAAACAACAACAACCTCAACATTGAAAAACACCAACAAATTCAACAACAACCTCAACATTGAAAAACACCAACAAATTCAACAACAACCTCAACATTGAAAAACAACAACAACCTCAACATTGAAAAACACCAACAAATTCAACAACAACCTCAACATTGAAAAACAACAACAACCTCAACATTGAGAAACACCAACAAATTCAACAACAACCTCAAAATTGAAAAACAACAACAAACTCAACATTGAAAAACACCAATAAATTCAACAACAACGTCAACATTGAAAAACAACAACAACCTCAACATTGAAAAACACCAACAAATTCAACAATAACCTCAACATTGAAAAACAACAACAACCTCAACATTGAAAAACACCAACAAATTCAACAACAACCTCAACATTGAAAAACACCAACAAATTCAACAACAACTTCAACATTGAAAAACAACAACAACCTCAGCATTGAAAAACACCAACAAATTCAACAACAACCTCAACATTGAAAAACAACAACAACCTCAACATTGAAAAACACCAACAAATTCAACAACAACCTCAACATTGAAAAACACAACAAATTCAACAACAACCTCAGCATTGAAAAACAACAACAACCTCAACATTGAAAAACACCAACAAATTCAACAACAACCTCAACATTGTAAAACAACAACAACCTCAACATTGAAAAACACCAACAAATTCAACAACAACTTCAACATTGAAAAACACCAACAAATTCAACAAGAACCTCGAAATTGAAAAACACCAACAAATTCAACAACAACCTCAACATTGAAAAACAACAACAACCTCAACATTGAAAAACACCAACAAATTCAACAACAACCTCAACATTGAAAAACAACAACAACCTCAACATTGAAAAACACCAACAAATTCAACAACAACCTCAACATTTAAAAACACCAACAAATCCAACAACAACCTCAACATTGAAAAACAAGAACAATCTCATCATTGAAAAACACCAATAAATTCAACAACAACCTCAACATTGAAAAACAGCAACAACCTCAACATTGAAAAACACCAACAAATTCAACAACAACCTCAACATTGAAAAACACCAACAAATTCAACGACAACCTCAACATTGAAAAACACCAACAAATTCAACAACAAACATAACATTGAAAAACACCAACAAATTCAACAACAACCTCAACATAGAAAAACAACAACAACCTCAACATTGAAAAACACCAACAAATTCAACAACATCCTCAAAATTGAAAAGCACCAACAAATTCAACAACAACCTCAACATTGAAAAACAACAACAACCTCAACATTGAAAAACACTAACAAATTCAACAACAACCTCAACATTGAAAAACAACAACAACCTCAACATTGAAAAACACCAACAAATTCAACAACAACCTCAACATTGACAAACAACAACAAACTCAACATTGACAAACACGAACAAATTCAAGAACAACCTCAATATTGAAAAACAACAACAACCTCAACATTGAAAAACACCAACAAATTCAACAACAACCTCAACATTGAAGAACACCAACAAATTCAACAACAACCTCAACATTGAAAAACAACAACAACCTAAACATTGAAAAACACCAACAAATTCAACAACAACCTCAACATTGAAAAACAACAACAATCTCATCATTGAAAAACACCAACAAATTCAACAACAACCTGAACATTGAAAAACTCCAACAAATTCAACAACAACCTCAGCATTGAAAAACAACAACAACCTCAACATTGAAAAACACCAACAAATTCAACAACAACCTCAACATTGAAAAACAACAACAACCTCAACATTGAAAAACACCAACAAATTCAACAACAACTTCAACATTGAAAAACACCAACAAATTCAACAACAACCTCGAAATTGAAAAACACCATAAATACAACAACAACCTCAACATAGAAAAACACCAACAAATTCAACAACAACCTCAACATTGAAAAACAACAACAACCTCAACATTGCAAAACACCAGCAAATTCAACAACAACCTCAACATTTAAAAACACGAACAAATTTAACAAAAACCTCAACATTGAAAACACCAACAAATTGAACAACAACCTCAACATTTAAAAACGCCAACAAATTCAACAACAACCTCAACATTGAAAAACAACAACCTCAACATTTAAAAACACCAACAAATTCAACAACAACCTCAACATTGAAAGCACCAACAAATTCAACAACAACCTCAACATTTAAAAACACCAACAAATTCAACAAAAAATTCAACATTGAAAATCACCAACAAATTCAGCAACAACCCCGACATTGAAAAACAACAACAAATTCAACAACAACCTCAACTTTGAAAAACAACAACAACCTCATCATGGAAAAACACCAACAAATTCAACAACAACCTCAACATTGAAAAACAACAACATCCTAAAAATTGAAAAACACCAACAAATTCAACAACAACCCCAACATTTAAAAACAACAACAACCTCAACATTGAAAAACAATGACAAATTCAACAACAACCTCAACATTGAAAAGCACCAACAAATTCAACAACAACCTGAACATTGAAAAACACCAACAAACTCTCCAACAACCTCAACATTGAAAAACAACAACAACCTCAACATTGAAAAACACCAACAAATTCAACAACAAGCTCAACATTGAAAAACACCAACAAATTCAGCAACAACCTCAACATTGAAAAACACCAACAAATTCAACAACAACCTCAACATTGAAAAACAACAACAACCTCAACATTGAAAAACACCAACAAATTCAACAACAACCTCAACATTGAAAAACACCTACAAATTCAACAACAAACTCAAGATTGAAAAACACCAACAATTTCAACAACCTCAACATTGAAAAACAACAACAACCTCAACATTGAAAAACACCAACAAATTCAACAACAACCTCAACATTGAAAAACACCAACAAATTCAACAACAACCTCAACATTGAAAAACAACAACAACCTCAACATTGAAAAACACCAACAAATTCAACAACAACCTCAACATTGAAAAACAACAACAACCTCAACATTGAGAAACACCAACAAATTCAACAACAACCTCAAAATTGAAAAACAACAACAAACTCAACATTGAAAAACACCAATAAATTCAACAACAACGTCAACATTGAAAAACAACAACAACCTCAACATTGAAAAACACCAACAAATTCAACAATAACCTCAACATTGAAAAACAACAACAACCTCAACATTGAAAAACACCAACAAATTCAACAACAACCTCAACATTGAAAAACACCAACAAATTCAACAACAACTTCAGCATTGAAAAACAACAACAACCTCAGCATTGAAAAACACCAACAAATTCAACAACAACCTCAACATTGAAAAACAACAACAACCTCAACATTGAAAAACACCAACAAATTCAACAACAACCTCAACATTGAAAAACACAACAAATTCAACAACAACCTCAGCATTGAAAAACAACAACAACCTCAACATTGAAAAACACCAACAAATTCAACAACAACCTCAACATTGTAAAACAACAACAACCTCAACATTGAAAAACACCAACAAATTCAACAACAACTTCAACATTGAAAAACACCAACAAATTCAACAAGAACCTCGAAATTGAAAAACACCAACAAATTCAACAACAACCTCAACATTGAAAAACAACAACAACCTCAACATTGAAAAACACCAACAAATTCAACAACAAACTCAACATTGAAAAACAACAACAACCTCAACATTGAAAAACACCAACAAATTCAACAACAACCTCAACATTTAAAAACACCAACAAATCCAACAACAACCTCAACATTGAAAAACAAGAACAATCTCATCATTGAAAAACACCAATAAATTCAACAACAACCTCAACATTGAAAAACAGCAACAACCTCAGCATTGAAAAACACCAACAAATTCAACAACAACCTCAACATTGAAAAACACCAACAAATTCAACGACAACCTCAACATTGAAAAACACCAACAAATTCAACAACAAACACAACATTGAAAAACACCAACAAATTCAACAACAACCTCAACATAGAAAAACAACAACAACCTCAACATTGAAAAACACCAACAAATTCAACAACATCCTCAAAATTGAAAAGCACCAACAAATTCAACAACAACCTCAACATTGAAAAACAACAACAACCTCAACATTGAAAAACACTAACAAATTCAACAACAACCTCAACATTGAAAAACAACAACAACCTCAACATTGAAAAACACCAACAAATTCAACAACAACCTCAACATTGACAAACAACAACAAACTCAACATTGACAAACACGAACAAATTCAAGAACAACCTCAATATTGAAAAACAACAACAACCTCAACATTGAAAAACACCAACAAATTCAACAACAACCTCAACATTGAAGAACACCAACAAATTCAACACCAACCTCAACATTGAAAAACAACAACAACCTAAACATTGAAAAACACCAACAAATTCAACAACAACCTCAACATTGAAAAACAACAACAACCTCATCATTGAAAAACACCAACAAATTCAACAACAACCTGAACATTGAAAAACACCAACAAATTCAACAACAACCTCAGCATTGAAAAACAACAACAACCTCAACATTGAAAAACACCAACAAATTCAACAACAACCTCAACATTGAAAAACAACAACAACCTCAACATTGAAAAACACCAACAAATTCAACAACAACTTCAACATTGAAAAACACCAACAAATTCAACAACAACCTCGAAATTGAAAAACACCATAAATACAACAACAACCTCAACATAGAAAAACACCAACAAATTCAACAACAACCTCAACATTGAAATCAACAACAACCTCAACATTGCAAAACACCAGCAAATTCAACAACAACCTCAACATTTAAAAACACGAACAAATTTAACAAAAACCTCAACATTGAAAACACCAACAAATTGAACAACAACCTCAACATTTAAAAACGCCAACAAATTCAACAACAACCTCAACATTGAAAAACAACAACCTCAACATTTAAAAACACCAACAAATTCAACAACAACCTCAACATTGAAAGCACCAACAAATTCAACAACAACCTCAACATTTAAAAACACCAACAAATTCAACAAAAAATTCAACATTGAAAATCACCAACAAATTCAGCAACAACCCCGACATTGAAAAACACCAACAAATTCAACAACAACCTCAACTTTGAAAAACAACAACAACCTCATCATGGAAAAACACCAACAAATTCAACAACAACCTCAACATTGAAAAACAACAACATCCTCAAAATTGAAAAACACCAACAAATTCAACAACAACCCCAACATTTAAAAACAACAACAACCTCAACATTGAAAAACAATGACAAATTCAACAACAACCTCAACATTGAAAAGCACCAACAAATTCAACAACAACCTGAACATTGAAAAACACCAACAAACTCTCCAACAACCTCAACATTGAAAAACAACAACAACCTCAACATTGAAAAACACCAACAAATTCAACAACAAGCTCAACATTGAAAAACACCAACAAATTCAGCAACAACCTCAACATTGAAAAACACCAACAAATTCAACAACAACCTCAACATTGAAAAACAACAACAACCTCAACATTGAAAAACACCAACAAATTCAACAACAACCTCAACATTGAAAAACAACAACAACCTCAACATTGAGAACCACCAACAAATTCAACAACAACCTCAAAATTGAAAAACAACAACAAACTCAACATTGAAAAACACCAATAAATTCAACAACAACCTCAACATTGAAAAACAACAACAACCTCAACATTGAAAAACACCAACAAATTCAACAATAACCTCAACATTGAAAAACAACAACAACCTCAACACTGAAAAACACCAACAAATTCAACAACCTCAACATTGAAAAACAACAAAAAATTCAACAACAACTTCAACATTGAAAAACAACAACAACCTCAGCATTGATAAACACCAACAAATTCAACAACAACCTCAACATTGAAAAACAACAACAACCTCAACATTGAAAAACACCAACAAATTCAACAACAACCTCAACATTGAAAAACACAACAAATTCAACAACAACCTCAGCATTGAAAAACAACAACAACCTCAACATTGAAAAACACCAACAAATTCAACAACAACCTCAACATTGTAAAACAACAACAACCTCAACATTGAAAAACACCAACAAATTCAACAACAACTTCAACATTGAAAAACACCAACAAATTCAACAAGAACCTCGAAATTGAAAAACACCAACAAATTCAACAACAACCTCAACATTGAAAAACAACAACAACCTCAACATTGAAAAACACCAACAAATTCAACAACAACCTCAACATTGAAAAACAACAACAACCTCAAAATTGAAAAACACCAACAAATTCAACAACAACCTCAACATTGAAAAACAACAACAACCTCAACATTGAAAAACACCAACAAATTCAACAACAACTTCAACATTGAAAAACACCAACAAATTCAACAAGAACCTCGAAATTGAAAAACACCAACAAATTCAACAACAACCTCAACATTGAAAAGTAACAACAACCTCAACATTGAAAAACACCAACAAATTCAACAACAACCTCAACATTGAAAAACAACAACAACCTCAACATTGAAAAACACCAACAAATTCAACAACAACCTCAACATTTAAAAACACCAACAAATTCAACAACAACCTCAACATTGAAAAACAACAACAATCTCATCATTGAAAAACACCAATAAATTCAACAACAACCTCAACATTGAAAAACAGCAACAACCTCAACATTGAAAAACACCAACAAATTCAACAACAACCTCAACATTGAAAAACACCAACAAATTCAACAACAACCTCAACATTGAAAAACACCAACAAATTCAACAACAAACTCAACATTGAAAAACACCAACAAATTCAACAACAACCTCAACATTGAAAAACAACAACAACTAAACATTGAAAAAACACACACAAATTCAACAACATCCTCACAATTGAAAAGCACCAACAAATTCAACAACAACCTCAACATTGAAAAACAACAACAACCTCAACATTGAAAAACACTAACAAACTCAACAACAACCTCAACATTGAAAAACAACAACAACCTCAACATTGAAAAACACCAACAAATTCAACAACAACCTCAACATTGAAAAAGAACAACAAACTCAACATTGACAAACACGAACAAATTCAACAACAACCTCAATATTGAAAAACAACAACAACCTCAACATTCAAAAACACCAACAAATTCAACAACAACCTCAACATTGAAAAACACCAACAAATTCAACAACAACCTCAACATTGAAAAACAACAACAACCTCATCATTGAAAAACACCAACAAATTCAACAACAACCTGAACATTGAAAAACACCAACAAATTCAACAACAACCTCGAAATTGAAAAACACCATAAATACAACAACAACCTCAACATAGAAAAACACCAACAAATTCAACAACAACCTCAACATTGAAAAACAACAACAACCTCAACATTGCAAAACACCAGCAAATTCAACAACAACCTCAACATTTAAAAACACGAACAAATTCAACAAAAACCTCAACATTGAAAACACCAACAAATTCAACAACAACCTCAACATTGAAATACAACAACCTCAACATTTAAAAACACCAACAAATTCAACAACAACCTCAACATTGAAAGCACCAACAAATTCGACAACAACCTCAACATTTAAAAACACCAACAAATTCAACAAAAAATTCAACATTGAAAATCACCAACAAATTCAACAACAACCCCGACATTGAAAAACACCAACAAATTCAACAACAACCTCAACTTTGAAAAACAACAACAACCTCATCATGGAAAAACACCAACAAATTCAACAACAACCTCAACATTGAAAAACAACAACATCCTCAAAATTGAAAAACACCAACAAATTCAACAACAACCCCAACATTTAAAAACAACAACAACCTCAGCATTGAAAAACAATAACAAATTCAACAACAACCTCAACATTGAAAAGCACCAACAAATTCAACAACAACCTCAACATTGAAAAACACCAACAAACTCTCCAACAACCTCAACATTGAAAAACAACAACAACCTCAACATTGAAAAACACCAACAAATTCAACAACAACTTCAACATTGAAAAACAACAACAACCTCAGCATTGAAAAACACCAACAAATTCAACAACAACCTCAACATTGAAAAACAACAACAACCTCAACATTGAAAAACACCAACAAATTCAACAACAACCTCAACATTGAAAAACACAACAAATTCAACAACAACCTCAGCATTGAAAAACAACAACAACCTCAACATTGAAAAACACCAACAAATTCAACAACAACCTCAACATTGTAAAACAACAACAACCTCAACATTGAAAAACACCAACAAATTCAACAACAACTTCAACATTGAAAAACACCAACAAATTCAACAAGAACCTCGAAATTGAAAAACACCAACAAATTCAACAACAACCTCAACATTGAAAAACAACAACAACCTCAACATTGAAAAACACCAACAAATTCAACAACAACCTCAACATTGAAAAACAACAACAACCTCAACATTGAAAAACACCAACAAATTCAACAACAACCTCAACATTTAAAAACACCAACAAATCCAACAACAACCTCAACATTGAAAAACAAGAACAATCTCATCATTGAAAAACACCAATAAATTCAACAACAACCTCAACATTGAAAAACAGCAACAACCTCAACATTGAAAAACACCAACAAATTCAACAACAACCTCAACATTGAAAAACACCAACAAATTCAACGACAACCTCAACATTGAAAAACACCAACAAATTCAACAACAAACATAACATTGAAAAACACCAACAAATTCAACAACAACCTCAACATAGAAAAACAACAACAACCTCAACATTGAAAAACACCAACAAATTCAACAACATCCTCAAAATTGAAAAGCACCAACAAATTCAACAACAACCTCAACATTGAAAAACAACAACAACCTCAACATTGAAAAACACTAACAAATTCAACAACAACCTCAACATTGAAAAACAACAACAACCTCAACATTGAAAAACACCAACAAATTCAACAACAACCTCAACATTGACAAACAACAACAAACTCAACATTGACAAACACGAACAAATTCAAGAACAACCTCAATATTGAAAAACAACAACAACCTCAACATTGAAAAACACCAACAAATTCAACAACAACCTCAACATTGAAGAACACCAACAAATTCAACAACAACCTCAACATTGAAAAACAACAACAACCTAAACATTGAAAAACACCAACAAATTCAACAACAACCTCAACATTGAAAAACAACAACAATCTCATCATTGAAAAACACCAACAAATTCAACAACAACCTGAACATTGAAAAACTCCAACAAATTCAACAACAACCTCAGCATTGAAAAACAACAACAACCTCAACATTGAAAAACACCAACAAATTCAACAACAACCTCAACATTGAAAAACAACAACAACCTCAACATTGAAAAACACCAACAAATTCAACAACAACTTCAACATTGAAAAACACCAACAAATTCAACAACAACCTCGAAATTGAAAAACACCATAAATACAACAACAACCTCAACATAGAAAAACACCAACAAATTCAACAACAACCTCAACATTGAAAAACAACAACAACCTCAACATTGCAAAACACCAGCAAATTCAACAACAACCTCAACATTTAAAAACACGAACAAATTTAACAAAAACCTCAACATTGAAAACACCAACAAATTGAACAACAACCTCAACATTTAAAAACGCCAACAAATTCAACAACAACCTCAACATTGAAAAACAACAACCTCAACATTTAAAAACACCAACAAATTCAACAACAACCTCAACATTGAAAGCACCAACAAATTCAACAACAACCTCAACATTTAAAAACACCAACAAATTCAACAAAAAATTCAACATTGAAAATCACCAACAAATTCAGCAACAACCCCGACATTGAAAAACAACAACAAATTCAACAACAACCTCAACTTTGAAAAACAACAACAACCTCATCATGGAAAAACACCAACAAATTCAACAACAACCTCAACATTGAAAAACAACAACATCCTAAAAATTGAAAAACACCAACAAATTCAACAACAACCCCAACATTTAAAAACAACAACAACCTCAACATTGAAAAACAATGACAAATTCAACAACAACCTCAACATTGAAAAGCACCAACAAATTCAACAACAACCTGAACATTGAAAAACACCAACAAACTCTCCAACAACCTCAACATTGAAAAACAACAACAACCTCAACATTGAAAAACACCAACAAATTCAACAACAAGCTCAACATTGAAAAACACCAACAAATTCAGCAACAACCTCAACATTGAAAAACACCAACAAATTCAACAACAACCTCAACATTGAAAAACAACAACAACCTCAACATTGAAAAACACCAACAAATTCAACAACAACCTCAACATTGAAAAACACCTACAAATTCAACAACAAACTCAAGATTGAAAAACACCAACAATTTCAACAACCTCAACATTGAAAAACAACAACAACCTCAACATTGAAAAACACCAACAAATTCAACAACAACCTCAACATTGAAAAACACCAACAAATTCAACAACAACCTCAACATTGAAAAACAACAACAACCTCAACATTGAAAAACACCAACAAATTCAACAACAACCTCAACATTGAAAAACAACAACAACCTCAACATTGAGAAACACCAACAAATTCAACAACAACCTCAAAATTGAAAAACAACAACAAACTCAACATTGAAAAACACCAATAAATTCAACAACAACGTCAACATTGAAAAACAACAACAACCTCAACATTGAAAAACACCAACAAATTCAACAATAACCTCAACATTGAAAAACAACAACAACCTCAACATTGAAAAACACCAACAAATTCAACAACAACCTCAACATTGAAAAACACCAACAAATTCAACAACAACTTCAGCATTGAAAAACAACAACAACCTCAGCATTGAAAAACACCAACAAATTCAACAACAACCTCAACATTGAAAAACAACAACAACCTCAACATTGAAAAACACCAACAAATTCAACAACAACCTCAACATTGAAAAACACAACAAATTCAACAACAACCTCAGCATTGAAAAACAACAACAACCTCAACATTGAAAAACACCAACAAATTCAACAACAACCTCAACATTGTAAAACAACAACAACCTCAACATTGAAAAACACCAACAAATTCAACAACAACTTCAACATTGAAAAACACCAACAAATTCAACAAGAACCTCGAAATTGAAAAACACCAACAAATTCAACAACAACCTCAACATTGAAAAACAACAACAACCTCAACATTGAAAAACACCAACAAATTCAACAACAAACTCAACATTGAAAAACAACAACAACCTCAACATTGAAAAACACCAACAAATTCAACAACAACCTCAACATTTAAAAACACCAACAAATCCAACAACAACCTCAACATTGAAAAACAAGAACAATCTCATCATTGAAAAACACCAATAAATTCAACAACAACCTCAACATTGAAAAACAGCAACAACCTCAGCATTGAAAAACACCAACAAATTCAACAACAACCTCAACATTGAAAAACACCAACAAATTCAACGACAACCTCAACATTGAAAAACACCAACAAATTCAACAACAAACACAACATTGAAAAACACCAACAAATTCAACAACAACCTCAACATAGAAAAACAACAACAACCTCAACATTGAAAAACACCAACAAATTCAACAACATCCTCAAAATTGAAAAGCACCAACAAATTCAACAACAACCTCAACATTGAAAAACAACAACAACCTCAACATTGAAAAACACTAACAAATTCAACAACAACCTCAACATTGAAAAACAACAACAACCTCAACATTGAAAAACACCAACAAATTCAACAACAACCTCAACATTGACAAACAACAACAAACTCAACATTGACAAACACGAACAAATTCAAGAACAACCTCAATATTGAAAAACAACAACAACCTCAACATTGAAAAACACCAACAAATTCAACAACAACCTCAACATTGAAGAACACCAACAAATTCAACACCAACCTCAACATTGAAAAACAACAACAACCTAAACATTGAAAAACACCAACAAATTCAACAACAACCTCAACATTGAAAAACAACAACAACCTCATCATTGAAAAACACCAACAAATTCAACAACAACCTGAACATTGAAAAACACCAACAAATTCAACAACAACCTCAGCATTGAAAAACAACAACAACCTCAACATTGAAAAACACCAACAAATTCAACAACAACCTCAACATTGAAAAACAACAACAACCTCAACATTGAAAAACACCAACAAATTCAACAACAACTTCAACATTGAAAAACACCAACAAATTCAACAACAACCTCGAAATTGAAAAACACCATAAATACAACAACAACCTCAACATAGAAAAACACCAACAAATTCAACAACAACCTCAACATTGAAATCAACAACAACCTCAACATTGCAAAACACCAGCAAATTCAACAACAACCTCAACATTTAAAAACACGAACAAATTTAACAAAAACCTCAACATTGAAAACACCAACAAATTGAACAACAACCTCAACATTTAAAAACGCCAACAAATTCAACAACAACCTCAACATTGAAAAACAACAACCTCAACATTTAAAAACACCAACAAATTCAACAACAACCTCAACATTGAAAGCACCAACAAATTCAACAACAACCTCAACATTTAAAAACACCAACAAATTCAACAAAAAATTCAACATTGAAAATCACCAACAAATTCAGCAACAACCCCGACATTGAAAAACACCAACAAATTCAACAACAACCTCAACTTTGAAAAACAACAACAACCTCATCATGGAAAAACACCAACAAATTCAACAACAACCTCAACATTGAAAAACAACAACATCCTCAAAATTGAAAAACACCAACAAATTCAACAACAACCCCAACATTTAAAAACAACAACAACCTCAACATTGAAAAACAATGACAAATTCAACAACAACCTCAACATTGAAAAGCACCAACAAATTCAACAACAACCTGAACATTGAAAAACACCAACAAACTCTCCAACAACCTCAACATTGAAAAACAACAACAACCTCAACATTGAAAAACACCAACAAATTCAACAACAAGCTCAACATTGAAAAACACCAACAAATTCAGCAACAACCTCAACATTGAAAAACACCAACAAATTCAACAACAACCTCAACATTGAAAAACAACAACAACCTCAACATTGAAAAACACCAACAAATTCAACAACAACCTCAACATTGAAAAACAACAACAACCTCAACATTGAGAACCACCAACAAATTCAACAACAACCTCAAAATTGAAAAACAACAACAAACTCAACATTGAAAAACACCAATAAATTCAACAACAACCTCAACATTGAAAAACAACAACAACCTCAACATTGAAAAACACCAACAAATTCAACAATAACCTCAACATTGAAAAACAACAACAACCTCAACACTGAAAAACACCAACAAATTCAACAACCTCAACATTGAAAAACAACAAAAAATTCAACAACAACTTCAACATTGAAAAACAACAACAACCTCAGCATTGATAAACACCAACAAATTCAACAACAACCTCAACATTGAAAAACAACAACAACCTCAACATTGAAAAACACCAACAAATTCAACAACAACCTCAACATTGAAAAACACAACAAATTCAACAACAACCTCAGCATTGAAAAACAACAACAACCTCAACATTGAAAAACACCAACAAATTCAACAACAACCTCAACATTGTAAAACAACAACAACCTCAACATTGAAAAACACCAACAAATTCAACAACAACTTCAACATTGAAAAACACCAACAAATTCAACAAGAACCTCGAAATTGAAAAACACCAACAAATTCAACAACAACCTCAACATTGAAAAACAACAACAACCTCAACATTGAAAAACACCAACAAATTCAACAACAACCTCAACATTGAAAAACAACAACAACCTCAAAATTGAAAAACACCAACAAATTCAACAACAACCTCAACATTGAAAAACAACAACAACCTCAACATTGAAAAACACCAACAAATTCAACAACAACTTCAACATTGAAAAACACCAACAAATTCAACAAGAACCTCGAAATTGAAAAACACCAACAAATTCAACAACAACCTCAACATTGAAAAGTAACAACAACCTCAACATTGAAAAACACCAACAAATTCAACAACAACCTCAACATTGAAAAACAACAACAACCTCAACATTGAAAAACACCAACAAATTCAACAACAACCTCAACATTTAAAAACACCAACAAATTCAACAACAACCTCAACATTGAAAAACAACAACAATCTCATCATTGAAAAACACCAATAAATTCAACAACAACCTCAACATTGAAAAACAGCAACAACCTCAACATTGAAAAACACCAACAAATTCAACAACAACCTCAACATTGAAAAACACCAACAAATTCAACAACAACCTCAACATTGAAAAACACCAACAAATTCAACAACAAACTCAACATTGAAAAACACCAACAAATTCAACAACAACCTCAACATTGAAAAACAACAACAACCTAAACATTGAAAAACACACACAAATTCAACAACATCCTCACAATTGAAAAGCACCAACAAATTCAACAACAACCTCAACATTGAAAAACAACAACAACCTCAACATTGAAAAACACTAACAAACTCAACAACAACCTCAACATTGAAAAACAACAACAACCTCAACATTGAAAAACACCAACAAATTCAACAACAACCTCAACATTGAAAAAGAACAACAAACTCAACATTGACAAACACGAACAAATTCAACAACAACCTCAATATTGAAAAACAACAACAACCTCAACATTCAAAAACACCAACAAATTCAACAACAACCTCAACATTGAAAAACACCAACAAATTCAACAACAACCTCAACATTGAAAAACAACAACAACCTCATCATTGAAAAACACCAACAAATTCAACAACAACCTGAACATTGAAAAACACCAACAAATTCAACAACAACCTCGAAATTGAAAAACACCATAAATACAACAACAACCTCAACATAGAAAAACACCAACAAATTCAACAACAACCTCAACATTGAAAAACAACAACAACCTCAACATTGCAAAACACCAGCAAATTCAACAACAACCTCAACATTTAAAAACACGAACAAATTCAACAAAAACCTCAACATTGAAAACACCAACAAATTCAACAACAACCTCAACATTGAAATACAACAACCTCAACATTTAAAAACACCAACAAATTCAACAACAACCTCAACATTGAAAGCACCAACAAATTCGACAACAACCTCAACATTTAAAAACACCAACAAATTCAACAAAAAATTCAACATTGAAAATCACCAACAAATTCAACAACAACCCCGACATTGAAAAACACCAACAAATTCAACAACAACCTCAACTTTGAAAAACAACAACAACCTCATCATGGAAAAACACCAACAAATTCAACAACAACCTCAACATTGAAAAACAACAACATCCTCAAAATTGAAAAACACCAACAAATTCAACAACAACCCCAACATTTAAAAACAACAACAACCTCAGCATTGAAAAACAATAACAAATTCAACAACAACCTCAACATTGAAAAGCACCAACAAATTCAACAACAACCTCAACATTGAAAAACACCAACAAACTCTCCAACAACCTCAACATTGAAAAACAACAACAACCTCAACATTGAAAAACACCAACAAATTCAACAACAACCTCAACATTGAAAAACACCAACAAATTCAGCAACAACCTCAACATTGAAAAACACCAACAACCTCAACATTGAAAAACAACTACAAACTCAACATTGAAAAACACCAACAAATTCAACAACAACCTCAACATTGAAAAACAACAACAAACTCAACATTGAAAAACACCAAATTCAACAACAACCTCAACATTGAAAAAAACAACAACCTCAACATTGAAAAACACCAACAAATTCAACAACTTCAACATTGAAAAGCACCAACAAAGTCAACAACAACCTCAACATTGAAAACAACAACAACCACAACATTGAAAAACACCATCAAATTCAACAACAACCTCAACATTGAAAAACACCAACAAATTCACAACAACCTCAGCATTGAAAAACAACAACAACCTCAACATTGAAAAACACCAACAAATTCAACAACAACCTCTACATTGAAAAACAACAACAACCTCAACATTGAAAAACAACAACAAATTCAACAAAAACTTCAACATTGAAAAACACCAACAAATTCAACAACAACCTCGAAATTGAAAAACACCAACAAATTCAACAACAACTTCAACATTGAAAAACACCAACAAATTCAACAACAACCTCGACATTGAAAAACACCATCAAATTCAACAACAACCTCAACATTGAAAAACACCAACAACCTCAAAATTGAAAAAACACCAACAAATTGAACAACAACCTCAACATTTAAAAACAACAACAACCTCAACATTGAAAAACACCAAAAAATACAACAACAAGCTCAACATTGAAAAACACCAACAAATTCAACAACAACCTCAACATTGAAAAACACCAACAAACTCAACAACAACCTCAACATTGAAAAACACCAACAAATTCAACAACAACCTCAACATTGAAAAACAACAACAACCTCAACATTGAAAAACACCAACAAATTCAACAACAACCTCAACATTGAAAAACAACAACAACCTCAACATTGAAAAACACCAACAAATTCAACAACAACCTCAACATTGAAAAACAACAACAAACTCAACATTGAAAAACACCAACAAATTCAACAACAACCTCAACATTGAAAAACAACAACAACCTCAACATTGAAAAACAACAACAAATTCAACAACAACCTCAACATTGAAAAACACCAACAAATTCAACAACAACCTCAACATTGAAAAACAACAACAACCTAAACATTGAAAAACACCAACAAATTCAACAACCACCTCAACATTGAAAAACAACAACAACCTCAACATTGAAAAACACCAACAAATTCAACAGCAACCTCAACATTTAAAAACACCAACAAATTCAACAACAACCTCAGCATTGAAAAACAACAACAACCTCAACATTGAAAAACACCAACAAATTCAACAACAACCTCAACATTGAAAAACAACAACAACCTCAACATTGAAAAACACCAACAAATTCAACAACAACTTCAACATTGAAAAACACCAACAAATTCAACAACAACCTCGAAATTGAAAAACACCAACAAATACAACAACAACCTCAACATTGAAAAACAACAACAACCTCAACATTGAAAAACACCAACAAATTCAACAACAACCTCAACATTGAAAAACAACAACAACCTCAACATTGCAAAACACCAGCAAATTCAACAACAACCTCAACATTTAAAAACACCAACAAATTCAACAACAACCTCAACATTGAAAAACAACAACAATCTCAACATTGAAAAACACCAACAAATTCAACAACAACCTCAACATTGAAAAACAACAACAACCTCAACATTGAAAAACACCAACAAATTCAACAACAACCTCGACATTGAAAAACACCCTCAAATTCAAAATCAACCTCAACATTGAACAACACCAACAACCTCAAAATTGAAAAAACACCAACAAATTCAACAACAACCTCAACATTTAAAAACAACAACAACCTCAACATTGAAAAACACCAACAAATTCAACAACAACCTCAACATTGAAAAACACCAACAGATTCAACAACAACCTCAACATTGAAAAACACCAACAAACTCAACAACAACCTCAACATTGAAAAATAACAACAACCTCAACATTGAAAAACACCAACAAATTCAACAACAAACTCAAGATTGAAAAACACGCACAAATTCAACAACCTCAACATTGAAAAACAACAACAACCTCATCATTGAAAAACACCAACAAATTCCTCAACAACCTCAACATTGAAAAACACCAACAAATTCAACAACAACCTCAACATTGAAAAACACCAACAACCTCAACATTGAAAAACACCAACAAATTCAACAACAACCTCAACATTGAAAAACAACAACAACCTCAACATTGAAAAACACCAACAAATTCAACAACAACCTCAACATTGAAAAACAACAACAAACTTAACATTGAAAAACACCAACAAATTCAACAACAACCTCAACATTGAAAAACAACAACAACCTCAACATTGAAAAACACCAACAAATTCAACAACAACCTCAACAGTGAAAAACAACAACAACCTCAACATTGAAAAAGACCAACAAATTCAACAACAACCTCAACATTGAAAAACAACAACAACCTCAACATTGAAAAACACCAACAAATTCAACAACAACCTGAACATTGAAAAACAACAAGAACCTCAACATTGAGAAACACCAACAAATTCAACAACAACCTCAAAATTGAAAAACAACAACAAACTCAACATTGAAAAACACCAATAAATTCAACAACAACCTCAACATTGAAAAACAACAACAACCTCAACATTGAAAAACACCAACAAATTCAACAATAACCGCAACATTGAAAAACAACAACAACCTCAACATTGAAAAACACCAACAAATTCAACAACAACCTCAACATTGAAAAACACCAACAAATTCAACAACAACTTCAACATTGAAAAACAACAACAACCGCAGCATTGAAAAACACCAAAAATTCAACAACAACCTCAACATTGAAAAACAACAACAACCTCAACATTGAAAAACACCAACAAATTCAACAACAACCTCAACATTGAAAAACACAACAAATTCAACAACAACCTCTGCATTGAAAAACAACAACAACCTCAACATTGAAAAATACCAACAAATTCAACAACAACCTCAACATTGTAAAACAACAACAACCTCAACATTGAAAAACACCAACAAATTCAACAACAACTTCAACATTGAAAAACACCAACAAATTCAACAAGAACCTCGAAATTGAAAAACACCAACAAATTCAACAACAACCTCAACATTGAAAAACAACAACAACCTCAACATTGAAAAACACCAACAAATTCAACAACAACCTCAACATTGAAAAACACCAACAAATTCAACAACAAACTCAAAATTGAAAAGCACCAACAAATTCAACAACAAGCTCAACATTGAAAAACAACAACAACCTCAACATTGAAAAACACTAACAAATTCAACAACAACCTCAACATTGAAAAACAACAACAACCTCAACATTGAAAAACACCAACAAATTCAACAACAACCTCAACATTGAAAAACAACAACAAACTCAACATTGACAAACACGAACAAATTCAACAACAACCTCAATATTGAAAAACAACAACAACCTCAACATTGAAAAACACCAACAAATTCAACAACAACCTCAACATTGAAAAACACCAACAAATTCAACAACAACCTCAACATTGAAAAACAACAACAACCTAAACATTGAAAAACACCAACAAATTCAACAACAACCTCAACATTGAAAAACAACAACAACCTCATCATTGAAAAACACCAACAAATTCAACAACAACCTGAACATTGAAAAACACCGACAAATTCAACAACAACCTCAGCATTGAAAAACAACAACAACCTCAACATTGAAAAACACCAACAAATTCAACAACAACCTCAACATTGAAAAACAACAACAAACTCAACATTGAAAAACACCAACAACTTCAACAACAACTTCAACATTGAAAAACACCAACAAATTCAACAACAACCTCGAAATTGAAAAACACCATCAATACAACAACAACCTCAACATAGAAAAACACCAACAAATTCAACAACAACCTCAACATTGAAAAACAACAACAACCTCAACATTGCAAAACACCAGCAAATTCAACAACAACCTCAACATTTAAAAACACGAACAAATTCAACAAAAACCTCAACATTGAAAACACCAACAAATTCAACAACAACCTCAACATTTAAAAACGCCAACAAATTCAACAACAACCTCAACATTGAAAAACAACAACCTCAACATTTAAAAACACCAACAAATTCAACAACAACCTCAACATTGAAAGCACCAAAAAATTCAACAACAACCTCAACATTTAAAAACACTAACAAATTCAACAAAAAATTTAACATTGAAAATCACCAACAAATTCAACAACAACCCCGACATTGAAAAACACCAACAAATTCAACAACAACCTCAACTTTGAAAAACAACAACAACCTCATCATGGAAAAACACCAACAAATTCAACAACAACCTCATCATTGAAAAACAACAACATCCTCAAAATTGAAAAACACCAACAAATTCAACAACAACCCCAACATTTAAAAACAACAACAACCTCAACATTGAAAAACAATAACAAATTCAACAACAACCTCAACATTGAAAAGCACCAACAAATTCAACAACAACCTCAACATTGAAAAACACCAACAAACTCTCCAACAACCTCAACATTGAAAAACAACAACAACCTCAACATTGAAAAACACCAACAAATTCAACAACAACCTCAACATTGAAAAACACCAACAAATTCAGCAACAACCTCAACATTGAAAAACACCAACAACCTCAACATTGAAAAACAACTACAAACTTAACATTGAAAAACACCAACAAATTCAACAACGACCTCAACATTGAAAAACAACAACAAACTCAACATTGAAAAACACCAACAAATTCAACAACAACCTCAACATTGAAAAACAACAACAACCTCAACATTGAAAAACACCAACAAATTCAACAACAACTTCAACATTGAAAAACACCAACAAATTCAACAACAACCTCAACATTGAAAAACAACAACAACCACAACATTGAAAAACACCAACAAATTCAACAACAACCTCAACATTGAAAAACACCAACAAATTCAACAACAACCTCAGCATTGAAAAACAACAACAACCTGAACATTGAAAAACACCAACAAATTCAACAACAACCTCTACATTGAAAAACAACAACAACCTCAACATTGAAAAACACCAACAAATTCAACAAAAACTTCAACATTGAAAAACACCAACAAATTCAACAACAACCTCGAAATTGAAAAACACCAACAAATTCAACAACAACTTCAACATTGAAAAACACCAACAAATTCAACAACAACCTCGACATTGAAAAATACCATCAAATTCAACAACAACCTCAACATTGAAAAACACCAACAACCTCAAAATTGAAAAAACACCAACAAATTCAACAACAACCTCAACATTTAAAAACAACAACAACCTCAACATTGAAAAACACCAAAAAATTCAACAACAAGCTCAACATTGAAAAACACCAACAAATTCAACAACAACTTCAACATTGAAAAACACCAACAAACTCAACAACAACCTCAACATTGAAAAACAACAACAACCTCAACATTGAAAAACACCAACAAATTCAACAACAACCTCAAGATTGAAAAACAACAACAACCTCAACATTGAAAAACACCAACAAATTCAACAACAACCTCAACATTGAAAAACAACAACAACCTCAACATTGAAAAACACCAACAAATTCAACAACAACCTCAACATTGAAAAACAACAACAAACTCAACATTGAAAAACACCAACAAATTCAACAACAACCTGAACATTGAAAAACAACAACAACCTCAACATTGAAAAACAACAACAAATTC